>JAOEHQ010023000.1:0-14259 GCA_025447715.1 Asclepias incarnata
ATATCAGGGTGATAGCCGAAGGCACGATCCCAGACCCTGGGTCGTTAAAGGCAAATGCGGACACAATGCTAGATGTTGGGGTGAAGGTGCCACATAACGTGTTAGTGAGCCTAGTTAAGGACATTGGTGCGGACTGGGACATAGACTACGAGCTCAATATCATTCTCACTGTTGATCTTCCGGTTGTTGGTAACATCAACATTCCTGTCAACAGTTCGGGGGAGATCAAACTCCCTACACTCTCCAGTTTGTTTGGTTCTTCAACCGCTAGCTGCACTTAACATGAATTAATGCATGGTAAGATTGATATGTACGTGTGTTTGTGATCATATAATACATACTTGTATACGTTTTTAAGTTTTTGTGAAGGATGATATGTAACAATAATAATACCTCTCCATATAGTTATTCAGTTTTCTTTGTAAATTAATAAGAGGAGATTGTTTGTGCGTATATATTTTCTAGTTAATTTGAAATACCTATTTTCAAGAAGACGCAAGGATAAATCTCTGCCGCATATTTCCCCTTCTTTTTCTTCCTTTCTTCCCCTTTTATTTTTGGATAAATATTCTTTAAAGTTAAAGAATCTTCATTCTTTGGATTAAAATCAAGGATCAAGATTCAAACTTGAACTTTGAATCTTGACCCTTGATTTTAATCTAAGGGTTGAAGATGAAGCAACTTGACTAATTTGAGAGAATATTCATCCTTATTTTTTTTACCTTGTTTTTTTTTTATTATTTATATATTTATTTTTTAATAAAAAATCATTCCAAAAAAAATTTTAAAAAAAATTAAGAAACCTTATCTTCATATTTTACATAAATAATAAACTTTTTCTATAAACAAATAAGTAGTTGCTTATTTTTTCAAGCACATAAGTACTTATAAATAGAAAATCCCGAATACCCTAAATATGTTGGCTCGAACGGTTAAACATATGAGGATATCAACATAATACAAAATTACAAACTAAACTCTTTTTATCCAGGACAATTTGGGCTATAACAATTGGGCCAAACTACCAGAAGGTCATTGTTAGCAGCATATGGCCCGTCGGGTTTTAAAATGTGGTAGTGTGGTACTAAAAAAATACTACTCTCCGAGTCTCCGGTTCCATTATTCAAAAGGACTTTTGTTTAAGCAATTTTCCATTTTAGAATTTGGATCCAGGCATCCAGCCTATACGTAAATAATACTACGTAGTAAAGGGAACACAACTTTTATGTACCATTATTCATCGGTAACCGTTGGTTAAGCAAAATGACTGGTATAACCAAGGTTTGTTCATGTTAGTTCGATTTGTATACAAGTCTATATAAGAAAAGGGATAAATTAGAAGGAACTCCTTAATCCTTGACCCGTCGGGTTTTAAATGTGGTACTAAAAAAATTACTACGTTCCATTATTCAAAAGGACTTTTTGTTTAAGCAATTTTCTATTTTGGAATTTGGATCCAGCCTATACGTAAAAAATACCACGTAGTAAAGTGAACACAACTTTAATGTACCATTCATCGGTAACCGTTGGTTATGTAAAATGACTGATATAACCAGGTCTTGTTTATGTTTGTTTGATTTTTATACAAGTCTATATATAAAAAAAAAAAGAGGTAAATTAAAAGGAACCTTTTAATCCCTTGTACCACATTAGTACCTACACAACCACCATGCAAGGCAGGGGCGGACCTATTCATACCCGAGGGGTAGCGGTCGCTACCCCTGAACTTTTACCCGGTAGTGGATTTTTATTTTTTTTAAACGTTTTTCGTATTAGATTTCGTATTTCGCTACCCCTGAAACAAATTTTCGCTACCCCTAAACAAATTTTTGTATTTCGCTACCCCTGAACTTACCTCCTAGATCCGCCACTGTCTGGGGCGATCTATGTAACTTCCGGCCTCGAAAGGAAACACCAAGAGTTATTGATATACCCGTGAGGTGCATCCGGGGCAATCTATGTAAAGGTTGAAAACACAACCCTTCCCCTCTTTTAAACAACCAATCAAAATCAAAGAAAAAAAATTATAAAAAGATGTAATGTTTGAAAGATGAGTATTTTCTTGGTTTATAAGATAAATTTTTTTTTTATAAAAGACTGACATAAAACGAATAATATGAAGCTCATGCTAATGAAATTGGGAAATATATCGGGTGACCACACTCCTTGATTTAAATGCTCTTTTATTCCCCTCCAAGTAGACGACGACGACAACAACAACAAAAAAATCCTATCATGAACGGATTATGAAAAGGTAACATAATCTAAAGGTAGAAAGTTTTTGAACAAGGAGTTGCATAATTTTAGGATTATACTGTTATTACACATTTTAAGTGATCAAACATTTATTGTATCTATAAAGTGAACATATTATTAAAAGGAAATGATAAATCCTCATAAGATGATAACATGTGAAAAAATCAAAGAATAACATTAAAAAAGAGATTTAGTGAAATCCACATGTTAGTATTTTGTGATTTTAAGAGGATTTTTAGATTAATTTTTAAAATCACTTTTGTGAAAATGTGTAGATAAGGTATAATGAAAACGTCAAATATTTTTTTTTTTGAAAATAAGGGTCTAATGAAAATTTTAGAAATATATTATTTCGGTTCAAATTATAATAAACATGTAAACATTTAATTTGCCTTTCAAAAAAAAATAAAAAAATAAAAAATGTAAACATTTAATTTGCATTAAAAGAAGTATAAGTAAAGATATTCAATTGTTGGGTAGAGTTGGTCTCCTTTCTACTAGTTGTGCAACTACATAATGATATCAAGTAAAATAATACAAACCATTCTGTTGTCTTTATGAAACTATTAATGTTGTTTGTTTGCTTGCTTGCTTACCTTTAAATGGTATGTTGTACAAATTTGTCGCACGCTATTATATTTGTGTATGTTCTTGTAATTTGATTCAACTGTTTTGGCACCTACATTATCATGTGCATCATAATCATAAATAAATGAGAGGCCCCTTTTTTTTTAGAACTTTATTTTTTGTTTATTTAATTTAATTTGATAGTAACTTCTCTATAAATTAAGTGAAAACACAATTATTGTAGTATTTGTTAGATAGTTTAGATGATAAAAAAAATTTGTTGACTACCCCTCCCTATCTTTTACAGCCATTTGGCGACTAATCTCGACAGTAATTTGATTTTGTTCCTAGTCCAATCCAAATATTTCTCATCTCACAAAACACATTCTGAAAACAAATTGTTAGGTATGGTTATCCATGTTTCAAAACACTCGTTTGCACAACCAAAGTCTAACTGGTCAATACATTTTGATATTGATCGAGTTGGAGGGACTTTCGATTACTGAATCCGTTTATCCATAAACTTAGACCCTGATAACCTTCATAACAATGCGTCACAAACTCTTCTGTATGATGTACCTGTGATTACTTATTGTCGGTAGAAAACATGCATTCGTAAGCAAGAGTATTTGGTTTAAATCCCGAGTACACGTCCCTTTGGAAGTCATCCACACACAATGGATAGCCTCGTAAAAATCACAACGCTGTAACATGTGCAATCCATTTATTCTGCTTACCCCATCTTGATATTGCCAAATGTCATGATTTAGCCATTAGAAGGATAAATACGACTGTTTTTAGAAGAATACAATACAAGTAAGAACCTACAAATGTCTCCACTCATGCAAGTACTAAATAAGAATACAATGTAGGAAAGTATCCTCATTTCTCAGAATTTAATCATGTTTTTTTACATATAGAATAACAGGCCAGTTATTAAACTTGCTAAAGTGGTAAAAAATTTCTTAAATCAACCTAATGGATCATAAAGTCCAATCTCACATTTCTTGATCTATCAATGTTTCCAATCAGGGCATAGAGCTTTTCCCCTAATCGAAGGTTGCCTACAATTCATAATTGTTGTAGGGCTGCAATCAAGCCTACCTGACCTCAATCTCAGCTCGACCACCCTAATCTAGCTCGAATTTCATTGATAGCTCGACAAACCTTTGTACGCAAGCTCAAGTTCAAAAAGCTCAACATACAACTTGGCTACAACATGCAGAAGCCAAGTCTGAACTCAAAAAGCTCGATTAAAATTATACTAGTTGACTATCGCTCAGGTTGAACTCGATTTATTATTTATATTGGGCAATTCTGTACTAAAGCTAGAGCTCCAATAAATTGATAAAAGCTCAAGCCTTCTTGTATGCAAAGTATCACATTCATATCTTCATGTATTTGATCATCACAGATAAAAATGTCATGCTCAAAAAAATGAAATAAAATGAGAACAGCATGGCACAGAGAGAGGCCTATCGTTGCACATTTTAATCATCTGTCATGCTGATCTCTTTATGTCTATCTATCATTCTATCTGTCTATCTCTCACACACACATAGTTGGGGGTTAAGTGGATAACAGAAATTTGAGACGAAGGTAGGATCATGTTTTCCCTCTTGGGTGCATGATTTTTTGAAAATTAACCTCGAGAATCAAAAACACATGATTATAAGTATAATAGTCTAACATAGAGAGTCTTATAGATAGTATGATTAGTGCATAATGAATGGTAGACAAATGAATTCGGGCCTATAGAAACTCAGATGATTACACGCTTACAATACTAATGAACGCATAAGTTAAAGCAGTTACAAATCTCCTGGGTTTGACTTCTATTGGTATATTATGATACAAGGATTTTCACAATGATACAAACTAGTTGGTTGAGTTAAATACTAGAAGATATAAATTACAGATACCTGTTCTCTTATAACCGTAAAATAGTTCGGAGCGTATCACAAAGGTTCTGAATGGTTTGTTGTTCCTGAGTTGCTTGAAGTTCCTGCAGAGGCATCTCTTCGTAGCACCTGTAATTGGGACATCATGTCTCAGAATTGACATTCTACGCAAATACTTAAACATGCATATGTGCACCCAAAAAAAAAAATAAAAAAATAGAGGTGGCAAAATGAGCAGGTTGTGTAACGGGTCAAAACAGGCCAGCTTGATTCCAAAACCTAATTTTTAAAAAATATTAATGTTTCAAATAGGATTGCAAAGATAATGGTATTTCAATGATAATCTTTCTTTTTTTAGACAAAACGATTTTGGATGTATTATGCATTGAAAATATACTGAAAGCGACTCCCGCGCCGTTTAACTCATTAAAGATAGGCATAACCCAATATGTACATGGGTAGAAGCTGCCTGCAAGTTGTTATTTGTGTTTATGATTATGTACATAGCATAGAATACTTGCATTTTATGATACGATAAAGCTTGTGCGAGGTTCATCAATGTCGGACTTGAAGTGAGTCTCTGATATACACTTGGAGGAAGAGGCAGCTCATTTTGTCTTCGGCCCTTCTTAGACGGTCCATCACTTGTGAAAAGCTCTTGCAATGCTTCTACAGCTACGTTTCCAACATTATCCAGATGCTGACTTCCAAGCACATTCTCAGATAACAAGGCAATGGGAGATATATCAGTTGCCCTCAAGAACGGAATGGGCACTGTGTTGCCAGCAGCATATATGGACCACAACTACAATTCCACAATGAATTCAAATAAGAATAAGCACAGATTTGTTCATGTGTATTGAGACAGTTATCGTAACAGTTTACCTTGTCTAGTGCTTTGCGATTAACACCTTCATTCTTTGTGGTGCCACTGATGAATGGCCCGTTACTTCCAATAGCTTGTGCTGTGTGTTCCGTAGCTGGTGATTCAACGGCACGAAATACATCTGCAGATGCACCAACTTTCTTGGACAACCTAAGAAATGATCATTTATTACTTGTAGGCTCGAATACAAATCGACACTAATAAATCCAAGTAATAGAAAATTAGAAATAGCCACTTATGGAAGAAACTATGCAGCACGTTTTTATGAGCTATGACCTACAAATCTGTCATCCTAACATAATCAATATTCCATCAGTCCATATCCTTTACATTAAAGAAAACTTCTACTTATCCTTGATGGATGATTTATTAGAAAATTATTAATACACTCAGCAATATTTTTATTTTAACTATATAAGAACTATCTTATAAGATAGAGCTTTGGGGATCTTCACATCTAGAGCACATAAGCATACCAGAAAACAAATATGCTTTTAAGGACATAACTACCAAACGCTATCTGCTTTCTTCAATCTGCTAGATAGCAGTACCTTAGGTAGAAGACATGGCCACTAGAGGTGGCAATTTAAACCCATTTACTTATATTGGGTTATGTTCTATATGTCCAGCTATCTATGTAAGAAAATCTGTAATCATATTTGACACACTAATTACTACGTAAGTTACAAGTTTTGGATCCAAACCCATTTTTGATCCAATACCCAATATGCCCGGCCCACCCTAATGACCACATTTAAAAGAAAAATATCAATCAAGAATTTTATAGCACAAAGAGTACCATGGACTAACTGAATCTTCTCCACGATCAGAAATTTCCGAATTTTGACCATGTGCTAAAGCAAGTGAGGGATCCTTTACTGCTGGAACCGGTGTTTTAGCAGCGGTCTTGTCAACTCCACCATGAATTATGACACTTCCAAAATCACCTGCCGAGAACAAGTTCACACAAGTAGCATGTAAACGAACCTTCAAATCAATCTACCTTTTGCTTATTAACCTCTTGGCTTACAAATACATTCCATATTTAACTAAAAAAACCCCAATTGTGACATAATTTCACACCCATGGGAGAGGAGGCCAACAGGTTTTTAACAGATGATTTTCAAGCCCAAATAAGAATGCATAATGCATTACTTCATTAGTGAAAGCTATACTAATTAAATTCACGTATAAGTTAACAACGAAGTTACTTATTCAAGATAACCACTGTAAGATGCGCGTGCACACGCACACGCACATATGTTGCCTGCTTAAAAAGCATAATCTAAGCACAACATCTTTGGTAGTACGAGTATTTTCTGGACAATATAACTGAGATGCAGAAGACTCCCAACATATATTTGAGATCTATGATCAGTAATTCATGGTTGAGATAAACCTATTACACAGCAAACATCACACTATTAAAAGTTGGTTTCATCATAACTGCTTTGACCATGTTGGTTTGACCCCGATAGGGAGTACCACTGACCCATAGGCCATAGCATGCTGTTATCGAGATACCGAAAACCAAGTATTTCTCCTAGAGAATCTCTTAATCGTTCAGGAACAATATTAAAAAACTTGTGTCAAGATCATGATCAAATCATAAAATACATGATTACCTTCTCCAGCCACTTCCAAAACATCAGCTTTTACTGTACCACCAACAGCAGGTGCTCCATTAGGCACTTGATAAAGCTTGGATGGAACAGTATCTCCAAAGTCTTCATTCATTTTCGGTCCAAGTGTCTACATTGAACAATCCGGAGGTAAAGCGGGAACTAAACATATTACACACACAAGATACAAGTTATATGGTTGTAGTTGCATACCCCATATCCTGGTATAGTCTCAGAAACAACATGATCCGCTTCCAATGCCATAGCTGCCCTATTTTGCTTTGCCTTTTCGAGTTTGGGCACCATAGCAGAAGCTCCACTTTTGCACTTTTCAATGAATTTATGCTGTTTCAAGAAATAGAAACATCAACAAATATGACACAGTAATACTGTCAACTTCAGCTGTAAGCATATAGAATCCACTCCTACATAAATTAAAATGTAAACCTAATTGCCATTAAAAGCATTGTTATGGATCCAGCTCGACCGTTGTTAAGGAAGTAGCCAAAACCCAGATAAATGATACAAAAATCATAACAAACTCACCTAAAACGCATACAGGACTGAAAAAGGATAATTGAACAGTTATTGCTTACCATAAGAGAAAACTGTGTGAATATTTTCACAAACACATTAGTGTGCAATGACAAATGAGGTAAAAGCATACATCCTAAACCGAAAAGACCAAATGCAGTCCAAATAATTAAGAAAAACAAATTAATTGAGACCAATATTTTATAATATCAACAAACTTACAGATACATGAGACTAGCGATTAAAGAAAAAAGCATGGAACAACGTTTCGTCGTTTCTTTGAACAATACATTAGAAGAATTAAAATATAGATGCTCGCAAAATGATAGAGGTTGTTCTGAATTAACATAACTAAGATAAAAATAAATAGAATTCTGTTGCACAAAGTCAAGTGGAGAATGAGACTTACCCAAGTATTAGCCTAAAAAGTGAAACGGCGTTAGAAAAATGTGAAGCAGAAAGCCACTATAACATACCTTCAACAGCTCAGATGCAGTGGGACGTATACGAGGGTCTTTGGTAAGACATTTAGCAATGAAATCATGGAACACAAGAGACCTGGAACATGAGTTAGGTGAGATAAAAATACAAAAAATACATGGTTGAAAATATACAAAATCAGAAATGGTAAGACAAAAAAAGTCTATATCAAATTTGGGTCCACATGCTAATTTTCACCCATCTAAACACCTATCGTATCTCAACATTTGAACAAGATGCAAATAAAGGGGATTTATTAAGTTACAAGGACAAACCATTTTTCTTTATCTTCAAGCATTGGGGCGGGTTCGATGGAGATCATAAATAACACCTATTACATGTTTAAGCATGTTATTCTTTTGAAACTGAGTCATTCAAGTACCAGATATACAAATACAAAAAATAAAATAAACGAAACAAAAAAAAACTTGGAAGACGCAAGAGCATGACTGGTGATAAGAAACCAAATTCTGTATAATTATCGACAAAATGAGTAGAATATAGAGCTCTATACTTCTACTTCCCAACCCTAAAAATGAATGGTTTTCCAACATCATCATGGCTTACAAAATCTTACTTGATTCCGACCAACTTTCTAATATTGTTTTAAAGTATTCCGTAACTAACGTGAGCATATAACAGTGTATATACTTTGTAATATCGAGCTATAATGATAAGAAGACCAACAATCAATGGAAGCAATGTCATTACAAATTGAAAAAAATAAAAATAAAACCACTAAGCTTACCGTCATTAACTTTTATGAAACATGAAAAAAAGACAAAAGTTATGCACTCTCTATTAACAACCACACTTTTATTAAACTAAAGGAAATAATTGTAAGAATTGACTTTAAGTCTTTTAGTATCATAAGAGCCACAAATGCATAAATAAACACACTAACCCTCATTGGATGCACATTCGATCTTGGAGGAAGGCCCTGAAAAAAATAACATGATGAGACTCAGATTGGATAAACAATTTCATTGCTTTTTTATTTTTTATTTTAAAGGTCAGTATATATACCTCAGCCATTTCGATTGCAGACACCCCAAGGGCCCACACATCTACCTGGAAAAGGAAAATCATTAAAAAAAAGAGTCCATTCGACTTATAACATTCCTTACATCACAAGAAATTAAATAGAGAGAGAAGACCAACCCATGCAAATGTCATAACTGTGTTTCTATAAGTGTTAGAGAAAAGATGCATATGACAGATTAAGTAGTAATAGAGCTTTCAGTTATGCAATAAACAAACATGCAAATATCATAATGTTCCTCAAAACTTTTTTAGGATATAGAAAATGTTGGTCTCCATTTGGTATTTACCAAAGCATATGTCATGCTTTAGCTAATATTAATAAAAAAAAACAATAATAATAATAAAATAAAACCATTTACAGAATGAAGTGCTTGCTAATGTTACCAGCTGTTAAACAGTTACAATATATGGAGGAAGATCACAAGCAGTTAGGTATAGATAGCCATAAATGGTAATGGTTCATTTTACCTTCCCATCGTATCGGCTTTCCTGGATAACCTCTGGAGCCATCCAGTGGGGAGTACCAATAAACTGAAAATAACATTATGAAAATTCATGAACACAAGACGACAAGAGATCTCAATTCAAAATATTCAAAAAAGAGAATCTGAACTTAAGAGAATCATCAATTATCTGCAATAAGAATTAGTGTCTCATGATAAACACTCAGAGTGAATAACTCAAGGGCAATACCGTATTACGTTTGGACATTGTCCTTGTCAGCTGTGCAGCAACACCAAAATCACCTGTTGATGTTGTGAAAATTACTTAGCATTCATTTAGCTGTCGTTAACTTAAAGTGCAGAACAGCAGATTCCTGAATCTTATCATATTAGATCATCCCGCCAAGAAAACATGAATCAAGTGAACTTTAAGTATTTAAAAAAAAAAAAAAATCAATTACAACTTACCCAACTTGACCTCTCCTTGTTCAGTCAACAAGATATTACCACCCTTAATATCACGATGCACCTTGAAAATCGAGTGCAAATAGGATAAACCCTACACCACATGCCACAGAAATTTAGAATTAGTGTCTCAATCTTAAAACCAAATGACCAGAGTTGACATATGAATCAAAGATATGACGCAATACAGAGATTTTGTTACAGCTTCTAGTTCAGTTCTTTTTTCTTTCTGTAAATTACTCATTCAAAAAATAGAACGATATGAAAAAATGCTCAGAACTAGCCCCAATATGTGACATAACGAAATGCAAGGATGTAGATCAATCAGATCTAAGAGTACCTTCAATGCTTCCTTACATATATATGCTATTTGGTACTCCTCTAAAGGTTCGTCGGTGACATTCATCAAATCAGCAACACTTCCTCCGCCACAATACTCCATTACAATCTGCAAATAACTTGAAAAATACCATAAGATGTTTGAATCATCGTCAAATAAGAAGAGGAGATCGAGCACAGCTACTGCTTTCCACATGAAAAATCATATGAAGCTATTTAGTTTTAATAGATAAACGCATGCAACTAAACAAAGGTAATTTGAATCAAGTAAATGTAGGCTCACAATAAACAACTACCATTTCCTGCAAGAACATTATGAAATAACTCATCTTTAAATGGATAAATAAACTATAAAAGTGATGACTTTTGCAAGAACATGGAGTGGTCATACCCATAGGTACTCCTCACCCTGGTAGCTTCCTAGATAACGAACAACATTAGGATGACTACATTGCTGTAACATCTCTATTTCACCACGAATTTCTTCATACCCTTCTTCCTATATAACATTAAAAAGAAATTTGAGAAGTCAATCAGCAAATCAAATTCAACACAGACGACATACAACTATAACATACCCCTTCAGATAGTGATATCACTTTGATTGCAACCATTTCCGAAGTTTTTAAATCACGAGCTTTGTAGACAGATCCATAAGAACCCTTTCCTGTCATTACCAAACAGACAACTTTCAGTAACTTCACCTGGCTACACTTTCACTGAAACTCCGAAAGGTTAAGTTAACTTTAATCTAGTTGCATCACAATTATTATCTTAATAATATCCTAACTTTTGTTGAGATAAGTATTGAGATTTTCCACTTACTGCTAGGATTATAGTACATTTAGGATGATTTCCCAATTATTATTGAGATGCTTGTTACTGTTAACCATTAACATTAATATTTGGTGGCGTTATGAGTACTGTTAAGCGAGTCAAGGTAGCATTTATCTTCATTGCTAGTCTTCTTGTATATAAGAACGTAAAAAAAGTAGTGTCCTCGATTGGGACTTCTTAAGCAGATAGAGGTTTCATATGTCCTCACTGGCTTGAGATTTTCTATCTAAGGTAATTTGCAAACCCATACACTTGTTATATACTAGTCTTGACTCTATAATTGATGCTTTCGAAGCTAACCCAAAATTGCACTAAAATTTAACAACATTGTCCAGAAAATGAAAGAACGGATTAACAACATTACTAAGGAGCAGATTATGCAAAAAGTAGTAGCTTGTTGGGCAACGGCTCGCCGACACTTTAATGTTGAAAGCTTCCTGTTTGATTTACAGGGTTCAAATGCAGCATACTTTGAACTTTTAAGACCTTATAAATAGGCACTAATACAACCTTAAAAAATGGTGTATTTATGTCTCAGGTCCATTCAAGGCCTCATTTCAATTGTAATTCAAGTTATTGCTTCAACAGTTTAATGAGATTCATGTATAAACTAAAAAGGCAGGTCTTGTATCAGACCATTCATGTATAAACGCTTCATCTTCTTAGTTTTGCAATTTTATGGTAATGCAGCTTTGTGGCAAGCCAATTTCAAGATTCATAGAACCTCGCAGTTTCTTGTATCAGATCGGTGTTACTCAGATTCTCCAACTGTTAAGCTACTTATTATATTAGTGAAATTTGAACACTATACTATGTCCAATAGTCGTCTAGCATGGGGAATTTCTATACATAACTTGGATTCTGTAGCAATAACATTTAAACTCTGCATTTTTATATAGCTATACACATATCATCATATAAATAATGGTAAAGCTACATTTAACCAAACGCAACATAAAAATATTATACCAAGCTCATGAAGCAATTCATACTTAGTAGACGGATCCTCTCTCGTAACACTATCTGCAATCGAACCAGACGACATTTTACTCGTCTTCCTCCGCGAATGACCTCCGTCTTCATCATACGAAGACGATGCCGTTCCAATCCCTTTCCTTGCTTTACCAAATCCTTCACCTACCGCCTGCATACTCGCCACCGCTCTACTCATCGTCGACATTCCACCATCACCGCCACTCCCTCGCCGCACCACCGTCCCGGACATCGACTCACTCTCTCTATCTCTCATCACAAACGTTCCAAATCCGTTTCCTTCATCATCACCATCATCATAATCATCATCTTCGTCCTCATCATCAGATTCGTTTCTTATGTACGTGGGTTGCACGCGCCGAACGATGATCGTACCGGAGATGCTTTCGCCACCGTCGTCGTCGGAATCCACCGCCGCTCCGAAGCCCTCCGGAACACGTTTCAGTAACGGAGGGAGTGAATCTTCGTCGTTTGGATCTTCATCTTCTTTACATAACATTGTTGCATATATATCATCTGTATCTATTTTTTTAGGTTTTTTTTGTGTTTTATCATCTTCTTCGTTGCTGTGAACTACGAACGTTGAGTAAATTTCTGATTTCGTCGGTTTTTTAACCGTCCGGCGATTCGACGGCGAATAATCCATCGGAATCCGCCGTAAGTGTGTGTTTGTGTGTAACAGCCCAGTGTCAATATACAAGAAGAATACAAATATTCAATTTACACCCTTCAGTTTTAACAAACTAGTTCATTTAGTCCTTCACAAATCAATCTGTAGTCATTTACAAGCAAATGAATTATTAAAATTCGCTAACAGAACTATGCTCTTATGGAACTTTCTGTTACACAAAATCAAATGATAAGATTTGATTTACACGGCCATTACTTTTGAACTTTCTGTCCACGCCTTCTTGGGGGCTTTCGGAGTGCAATGTCGATGTAGGATGCAAGGGCTCCTTGAACAGGACCAGGAGCTGGTGGATCTTCTTTCGTAACGACGTTCTGTGGCTGCTGACCCCATGCAGACCCTCTCCCCCATCCCCGTCCTTCAACACTCGGGTGCAGCTGTTGCTGACCAATTGAATTCCCTTCTACTGGTCGATATTCTCTAGTAAAATTTCTTTGTTGCAGCTGCTGATCCCCTGAACTCCCTCTTCCGTGTCCTTGACCTGCCACCTGCATACTATCTCCTGCCTCTCTACTAATCATTAACATTACGCCCCCAGTCACTTCCTCACTCCCCTTTTCGTTTCTTGCTTCAACATTTACAGATTCAGTACTTATTTTTTCTTCATTCAATTGTTGACCGGATTCTGACTTAACCTCTCTTGCATTTTTTCCTTCAACATGATTAACAGATTCATTACCGCCTTCATTTTCTTCATTCAACGCCATTTGGCCTGATTCTAGCACTCTCTCTCTTTCGTTTCTCACTTCAACATGAGCAGATTTATCACCCTCTTCTTTTTCTTCATCCAATGACTTCAAATGCGATTCTTGGCCTGATTTTGGCTCACTCTCTTTTACAATTCTCTCTTCAACATGAACAGATTCACCATCTTCTTTTTCTTCGTTTGATGTCTTTTGGCTTGATTTTGGCTCACTGTCTCTTTCATTACTTTCTTCAACACTCAGCTGCTTCTGACCCGTTAATCTCCCTGGTAGTGGTGGATATTCTTTTTCATAAACACTTTGTTGTGGCTGCATCATAGTACTCTTCTGATTCAGCTGCCCCTTTGAATCCCCTCTGCCTCGCTCTTGCCCTCCCATCTGCATACTTACTATTGACATTCCGCCACTAGTCCCGGATACTGGCTATTAGACTAAATATTTATTTATATTTGTTTATGTAAATGTCAAATATTAGAGGGTTGTTTAACAAACATTTGTAA
>JAOEHQ010023011.1:0-14258 GCA_025447715.1 Asclepias incarnata
CCGAAAAAATTTGTGATATTTTCGGTCTCCGAAAATATTACAAATTTTTTCGATCTCTGATTGCGACGAAATTTATACCGAAATGTAGATAAAAATAAATCATTTACTACGGTATATTTAAAAATTTTTAAAAGTTTATATATAATAAGTTATGAGGATATAACGCAAATTTCAAATAACTAATTAATATATTAAAATATAATTAACTTTTAAATTTAAAAAAAAAAAAAAATTTATCAGAATTTTGCCCTTAAAAATCGCCCCTTCTGAGGGGGTGTCTATAGAAAAAAAGGGTGCCTATAGCACGCCCATACTTTAAAATATGATAAGACATTAAATTAAGGGAGCTCTTATTTTCAGTTTCTTTTTCCTAAATACACCCCTTAATATACAATAAATTATACATAGTGTATAACTATTTATTGCATAATGATGGGTGTATTTAAGAAAAATAAGGTGAAAATAGATACACACTAAATTAAAGATGTAATAAAATTTGAAAATTATAAATGCAGAAAGTCATTAAAAAATGTAATAAAAATCAAGATTCATCAATTTGTTCACTTTAAATATATATTATTTTTTGATAGTCAAATTTAAATTAAAATACTTTTTCTACATCACTACTGATTACCGTCAATCGACGGAGCCGAGTACCATCAATTTTAGTTTTGTATTTATGTTAAAACAATACAATATCATATATCGCGTGGGTACCGTTCTAGCATAATTTAATGCATGCAAGACACAAAACTTGAAGTTTGACCAAGGGTTGAAAATAACACACGCAAACAATTACTTTTGTTTCACAATAATATTATAGAGAAAAATACCAAATTGCCGATATTAAATCAAATTTAAAAAATTCATAATTAAATAAGATAATTTTCTAAGAAACAAACTTCACTAAATGAATAAAAAAAAATATAATTAATAAATTAATAGAGTATTATAGGTATATCAAGTAGAGATGTTTCAAATAGTTAAAAAATTTAAAAGACATTTTTTATATATCAACTGCTTATTTTGAGAAATGGGGAAATGGGAAAGGGGGAGGGGGGATATGCTTATAATGTATTAAACTCATGTATATGCGATGCGGTAGCGATGATGGTAGCGGCGACGATGGTGGTAGTGGTGACGGTGTGGTGGTGACGACGACAGCTTGCGGCGACTAGTGGTGGTGACGGCGGCAATGGGTAGTGTAGGTTATTGATGTAAAGATAATTGATGTAAAAGATGGTAGTTTAGTTATTTTAGGAGTTGAGGGATAGGTGTTGTAAATTATTTCATTAAAGGTATTTTTGGTAGACCGTGTATGTTACGTGGTAGGTGTATTAAATGTAGATGAATAGTTTAGGTAGATCAAATTTGAGGAAAAATGAGGGTTGATGTTTTATATAAGGGAAAAGTGAGGGTATGGTTGTCATGTACCCAAGCTAGGTATAGAACCCCCTCACATACCAATTTTTTAATATTTGTTGTATAATGACTTGGGCCCCATGAATTTTATGGATTAAAAAACTAAGATGTGAGGGGTTCTATACCTAAGCTAGGTACATGACAGCCTCATACTCTTCATACTCTTTATATAATATATAAAAATAACATCTGTTATTTATTTATAATATATAAAAATAAATTATTTTTTTTTAATCCATGGTGTATGTTATCAATATTTCTAACTTATAATTTAAAATTACTTATTATTTATGTATTCATACATTTACTAATTTAATTAAACGTGGTTGAAAATTTTAAACCGACACGAACCATGTTTTATCATCGTGACTTTAGATTAGGGTGATATCATAACCAATATCAAAATTAATATTAAACCTTAACCAATACTTTTATGATATATGTCTCTCATATTAAGCTGGCTTTGGAGAGATCAAATGCATATAATGAGGCATGTTAATTTTTTTATACAAAAAATCAATTGTACGATATATAGTCAATCCGTACATCGTACGGGTATTAAGACTAGTTTATATATATTAAAGGATCAACTTGTTTTAATGATATAACATGATGTTGTTTTAAAAAGAACAGTAATCCGTCACGGACATGGTCTCCACCTGGACTAGTTTCAACATGCTAGGATCACTCTGGCCATGGTATGGCACCACGGCGTGGAAGGCTGATCTCCACGTGAATTGCTTTAAAGACACAACACTTAATCCTAGCATTTATCATTGTCCCTCAAATCTTCCATTTCCTTCCCTTCGTTATATATGACACGACAATGCGACATAATGCGAAAGATCTTCCACATGAATGACTCCACTTCGTTTCTCACAGACAACACTGCTCCTTCGAGTTCTTATATTGAATTGTATAAATATTTGTTATACGAGTAATACAAAATACTTTTATGACAAAAAGTGATGCCCTTTGGATAGCAAGATTTGCCTTTTAACATTGTATGGTCATAAAATAAGGGCACTCTTAGCGGCCTAGTCAAGTCATGTGGTGCAAGAAATGTACATCGGCTTTTGCATGGTGGCAGTGTGAACATCCATGAGGTGTGTGTATGTGAGTTTCCTACTTAATTAGTAGAGTCAATATGAATGTTAAAATAAAAATGTGAGTTAAGTGTGATACTTAGACTAATGGGTATAAGGCGTTTTGATGGGGAGGCGTCTTGCGACACGTGACATTTGCGTAAGAGGAGAAGAAGCCCCCAAAAATGGTGGAGTAAGGAGGCAAGGGGCGACAAGTATATATATACTATACATACATATATATATATATATATATACACACACACAAACCTTTGAAAGAGGGCGGCAAATTCATGCCGGGGGAAAAAATTTTTGGGGCATCGGGGGTTCCTGTAGCGGGGCGGATTGGGGCGGAAAAAGGCTTCAAAATGCCTTATACCAGTAAGCCTTACTAACCATAAAAAAGAAATGAAAAAAAAGAAGCAAAGTTGATTCAAAAAAATTAATCAAAAGGCCCTCAAAGACAAAAGATCAAGGATTGTATGTAGTTCATAAATCTAAAGATGGTTGCTGAAAGCAAGTTGTTCTGTGTGAATCTCAGCCCTAAACCTAAGAACTTTTGTACAACCAAAACCAGTAACATCGACTACAAAAACAAAAGAAATAAAAAAAAAAGAATATGAACAACGTTCCGTCCACATCAAAACTTGCAACTTCTTCGATTCCTACACACTAGCTACCGATCTCATAGACATTGATCTCCCGGTCCCTTGCTTAGCGGCACAATATATGATCAAGTTCTTGATCACTTGTCGATACCTTCTTCTATAAGTTGGTAGCTTCGACGCACCACGTGTTAGTCCTATCAGCCTGCCAAAATGGTTCACAGGTTATCGCTAAAGCAAACATATGAAGAAAAGTTATAAAACAAATGATTTGAGGTTTAACTTCTACCTTCTACTAATGCCTTGAATTTGAGCTGCTCTAAGGGCGTCTTCGGGTACAATACTTCCATTATCCCAAGATTGCATACGTTGAGGATCGCTTCCAAAAAGAATTACCTTCTCCAAATACTTGATTTCACCTTCACTCAACTGGATCACTCTAATTTGTTCTTTGATAACCAATATAGGATGAAAGAACCATTCAAATAATCTGTCTTGGGGTCGGTTTAATTGGGTAATTTCAAGGCCGTCCAGAAGCATTAAACCCTCGGAACCAACTTTTATGGAGCGGAGAAGATTTTGGAAGAAGGAGTAACAAGATAGCCCAAGACCAACAACGGGTGACTCATTTCCTTTTTTAGCATTCAACCAATCGTAAAGTTCACCTTGGGTAATCACGTTGGCATCAAGTAGTTCCTTTCCTACTATTTCACAAGATCGCATGAGGTTTTCCCAAACCTGCATAACACGATATAATGTCATGATTTATTGATGCAATACAGGGACGGAGCCAAGACTTTTATCGTAAGGAGACAAATTTAAAACGTTAAATAGGTAAAATAAAATTCCTTCTTTTTATATTCTTTTTTAATTTTTTTTAGGGGTCAAAATTTCAAAAATACCCTTAAAATAAAAATTTTTTACATTGTACCAAAATTGAAGTGGGGGCAGTTGCCCACACTGCCCCATGCTAAAACCGTCCCTGGATGCAAAGGTTGCTCGATATCTCTAAGAGCTATGAATTCATGCAGTTCGACGTTCAAGATTTTTAAATATAATTATGCAAAAATGAGTAAACGGATTGTTTCAAGAAAAGTTCTCTTCTGAAACTAAAATGCTTTGAAATGAAACTCCTTGAACATTTATGCAAAATTTTCTCCTTTTCTCAATAACTCGTTTTAAGGACTTTACATAATTACATGACCGGGTTTAATAGTGGTCAGTTCATGACATTGTCTTTTTGTTTAAGCCCATTCTTGGCTCCCAAAAACAAGGACCAATCTAGGCCCATTGGTCTTATACTATTCCAAAAGAGCTCAGCTGCCTTGGAATAATGTTTTATTGTTTTTCTTTGGTAACAATTTTGGTTTAATGTTTAGTAATTTGCTCATGTTTAGTAGTTAAATTAAATTTTTGTATTTATTTGGCTAACTGTTTGGAATATTTGACAAACGACAACTATAGCACGTTTAGAGTAAAAATGGTCTTTAGTGTCAATATTGGAAATGCTCTTGGTGTTCAGTACCTGCAAACATACAATGAAACACTCAAGAATTTAGTTAAGATGGTTACCTGCACCATTTTAACTTCCCTGATGACCTCCCTAACGGATCTTGATGACGATAAGGTAGGCATCACCGTTACACCCGAAGCATGCAAAGAAAATGCATTGTGTTTTCCTTCTGCTGAGCGATGACTACCACTAATTGACATCTGTGGTGAATGAGGAACAATCTTCTTTCGGTATTTGGGCCTACAATTTAGTTACAAGTGTTAAAAGTATTGATATCTTCATATCAACTAAAATAACGTAGAGGTGACAAATTGGTTAACATATCTAAATGTGTTCAGGTTGAAAGGGTCAGTTTCCGGATGGATCAAAATGGGTAAGGTCGGGTTGGAGACTCACAAACACACTTTTATCCATTTTTATGAAAAACATTAATATACATTGCGTTATTTGGTATTACAAATTTATCATTTTAACAATAACCAAATTATTTGAACAAAATAATTTAGGGGCTTTCTGTATTACAAGAAGCTTTAGGCGAATTTCAAATGTGAACCTGTTTAGCATGTTTGCTTTAAGCTAAACCCATTGATTTAACCAGTTTGAACTTAAACATACTGTACAAAAAACAACCCATTCATATGTTAGTTTTAACCTCTAGGAAAACATATCAAAAGTGAGCTCTTACTTGGGGAAAACAGAACCCTCTCGAAGGTATAACCAATCATTCGTGTACTCATCAAACTCAGCAACTATGGCGATCACATAAGCAACACCCCTCTTGAAAGATCTTTCCTACAATTTCACCACAATATATAAGTTCGTTTATTTAAAAACTTAGCACACAATGAGTCAAACTCAATCGTTTCAGTATCAACCATTTGCACTATTAAAATCGATATCCATACTTACTTTCATATTCAACATACTTATCAATGTTATGTATATATTAACTATATAACCCTAATTGAAAAGTAGCGTGTTTGAATCAAAAAAATAAACATCCCACATTCACACAGATTCCTTTACAAACCACAAACATTGTTGTATGTAAAAATTGACTCCCAAAATAGAGGGTTTGAGTCCAAACCTGATATACTACGGCTGAGCCATACAAACCAACGAAAATGCTTGAAACAATAGCCAATATAACACTCCCGATAACAACAATGGGCCACACTAGAATTGTTAACCCAGCAATAGGTATGCAAGCTGTTTCAAGAAATGGACCTTCTCGACTAATTAGGTCATGAATGAATCTCTGCCATCCCTTGAAGAGCATGTATGGGCTCTTTATTACGGCAATCGCAGTGTAAAGAGGAACATCAACAATTAATCCCAGTAATCCAACAATTATGCATGCTGGCACATGAATCAACCTGAAAATTTACACCTTCAAGAGTTGAATCGATATTGCGCATCTGATAGTTTAGGTACTTTAATAGCAAAAATTGATACTTCAACAACATAAACCAAAAGTTGGATACTCATATTCAATAACAAAGATATTATATTGCTACGCCATTCTATTAAACCTTTCTATTCGTCTTTCTATGAAAATAATGAATAACAACAATACCTAAGAGTTCGAATCCCATCTGAAGAGGGGGTTTCAAGGAGCTCCTTTAAGTAGAGGGGATAAGAATGATAACAAAGGTCAGAAAAATCTCGAACAACTGTGCAGCTTCCCTTAATCGTTCCCCATGTTCCATCCTAATGCCGTTCCAATAAAATGTTACCAACATATATATATCATGTCTTTCTTCTCAATACATACAGATGGGAGTGTTTATGCACATTCATGAAGTAAAATTGGAATAAAGATTTACTTACTACAATGCAGTGCAAGAACTTGTTTGATTCGTCTTCTTGTCGAAAGGCTTCAAAAGATGAAATCAATGGAGTAAAGAAGCCATAGCCAATACCAACAAGAATACTGCCACCTATGCTTAGACATAACCAAAGCCCAAATAGAGCTGGCAAACCAAACAATATTGCTACTTTCAATAGTGCATCAAATATAGGAATCCTGTCATTAACATTATATATTATATGTTACTACAGTATATTGTAAGAGATTAAGAAACCAATATTAACTATTTGAAACTAGCTAGATATGTTTAAGCATACTTTTAAGATATGTACTTTGTGTACCATATACTTCTGTTATTCATTTGGATCACTTTACTCTTATCTTTCAAAAACTTATGATATTTGTGTATAAATCTACATGGCTTTTAATATAATTCAGCTGGTATTTAAATTTTCATAAAATAGAACAATAATCCAAATTTGTTATTTAAAAAGTATATTACTATTTAAAACTAGTTAATATTTAAATATTTATTATTTAATAATACATTGAGACTTTAATCCTTAAATTAACAATTGCAATAACTTTTAGCTTGGGCCCAACATTTGGGCTATGCATATCTAATGTTATAAGCCTGGGCTGGATTAACCTTTCAGCCAACTCATGAAAAAAAAAAAAATCACGTCTTTCATAGTTTCATATGTCCATAAAAGTCCACATTTCACATTTGACTTTGAAATTTTCAAACCATTTTTCTTCTAGTTTCAAAATGAGCACAACTTAATAGAACTTAATGGTTATGGTCGGAAAATGGAAAAGAAAAAAGGTTAATTAATGTCAATAATCATACATTTTGAACCAAAATACATGCTTTTATGAAAAACCAGCCAATTTTTTTCATAAAATACTTAAAAAAAACTCTTTTTTATTGAAGATTGAATAGAAACTGGAAATGAACATGTAAAGAAGAATCGATTTCAATTCTTATATATCCACCTGCATGTTACTTCATCGATACCATATCTATAAGTTTCGTCTGTATAGATATCATCGTCTACATCCGCATACTATACCCTTTCGTAGAAAATGGCTCAATAATTTCATGTTTTTTCCAAAGAACCATATGATAAAGTACTTGACTGTTTTAATTATAAAAACGAAAATTCAGGGTACTAGAATATATCATCATTAAAGTTCATTAAAGCCCAATAACATAGCTAATCATACAAAATAAACATAAAATTCATGAAACTTACTTGACAAGGGTATAAACAGTCCTGACAACATGAGTAGGAAATAGGCCTATAATCACTCCAACATTTCCTGCAATAAGAATCAAAGCAGCAACCGGGCCGACCAATAAACCTGTTTCATATTTTACAACATATCAAAAAAGTTAAAACAAAAAAAACCAAAAACCAATCAAACAGTAACAAGATTAACACAACAATCTTGGGACAGTCAAAGAAAGAACAAGTCAAAGTTTACGTACTTTTGAAAACACCGAAGAACAAAGCAGAACAGAAGGCGAAAACGACATAGATGATCTTTAACCAATCCGGTATCACGTTTAGCATCCTTGGTTTAATGATCAAACACCAAAAGGCTAATAGAGTTGTAGCTCAAAGACTTGATTTTGGTCAATTATATATATATATATGGTGTTTTGGTGTATATGTATATATGTAAGAAGATTTTGACCCAAAAGTTTGTATAAGAAGAGAGACAGAGAAAAAGAAGGAACCAATCAAAGGTATGACAGAAAATAGGGAAGATATGCAGTAATATTGAAAGGCTTTCATGGGAATCATTTTATGTTTGGAATATTATAACTTAGTATTGATTTCATAATTGTTTGGTAATATTATTTTATATTTAGATGTCACTTTTAGCTTTTCAACAACTATTGGATTACTCTTATATATATTTCATAATGAAAACATAATTGTGTTTCTATTATTATTTTGATATTTTATTAATTGTGTTCCCACGACATTTTACATGAGGTATTAGATTAGAAAAAGAATTTATAGATAACTAACACTTTTTTAGTCTTTTTAGAAGTGATTTAAAAGACTACACATGGATATATTTTGTAAGATTTGTAATATTATATTTCCTTATTCTTGATAAATTTATAGGTTTATGTAAAATGTTTTTTATCCATATGATTGTGGATAGAGGGGTACCCGCCCAATGCAGCGTTGGTGACTGGTGGTGGTAGTGGTGGATGTGACGATTGGCGGCTGCGACGAGTAATGTAGGTTATTGATGTAAAGGTAATTGATATAAAAGAAGATAATGTAGTTATTTTAAGAGTTGATGAATAGATGTTGTAAATTATTTTATTAAGTGTATTTTTGATATATCAATTAGGGAATGAAAATATATATATATATATATATATACAGATGGGAGTGTTTATGCAAAAATATTCAACCAAAAAAAACCCCATCTGTAAAACTGATTTTATTTTTGTACTTGTTCTAAGCATGTACCTTCTTAACGTTTATAGATAAAAAAGATCGTTGTCCATTTAGTTTTCAAAGTTTTAGGTAACAAGTTTTTTAAATAATTAACATGCATGCATTAATAAACCCGCATGATTTAGGCATCCCTAAGAATTAAACTCGCATCTTTCAACTTCACATGTAGACCCAAACTGCATTGGTAACGGGTACCATTCCATCTATTAATATTTATGACTCCTTTCATTTAAAATTAAGGAAACATTGATCATGTTCATCAGTTTCTTCATCCAATTAAAATGTAGCATGATAAGTCGTTGAAAGCACATAAAAACGATTTCTAAAAGACTAAAAGTTATAGGAAATATGCCTTAAACCATCTAAATGATCTATTTGCAAAGGCTTTTGTTTCTTCACAATAAATCGAATTATAAGTCACGATAATAAGTTTGTAAGTCAAAAAAATAAGACAAATTGTATATAAAAAAAAGAGGGACAATTAATATTTGTGCATCATTGTTATATTAGAATGCATCAATTTTTATAGTTTTAATACATTATTATGTATATTGCTTTATATCATGTCAAAAGATGATTCAACAAATCCATAAATATATAAATGCAATTATATGCATTAATACTTTATGTTTTTGTGTATGTTAATGTTACTCACTATGATGCACTAACTTATAAGTTATAACTATGATGATACATTCATTATATTAATATAATGGTTCGTTATTTATAGTTTTGTTGCATCATAGTGAATCACTAATGCACTAACTTATAACTATGATACATTCATGTGTATATACATGTTACTTATTATGATGCACTAACTTATAACTATGATATATTCATGTGTATGTACATATATGTTACTCACTATGATACATTAACTTATAACTATGATACATTCATTATTATATAAATATAATGGTTCATTATTTATAGTATTGCTGCATCATAGTGAATCACTAATACATAAAAAAAATATATATATATAACTATGATGCACCGAAGTTATGAAATTGTAAAAATAACTTGACATGGAAAAATGTAACTTTAAGTAATTAATGAGGTAAGATAGATTATAAGGTCTTGAAGTTAATTAACTAGAAACGTAACGAAACAAAACAATAATTTAAAGCATAAGTCAAACTACCTATTTTACCCCTAAAAATTTATTTTCTTAATCTCTTAAAACTAAAATTCATTTAATACTCTAGTTTAGATCTGACGGTTCAGATTGTGTTTTATTTGTTTTATATTAAGATTTGTTTTACAATAACTAACCCCTATATATATATATATATATAGGGGTTGGTTATTATAAAATAAAACTTAACATAAAACAAATAAGACACGATCTTAACCGTTGGATCAGAAGTTATTAAAACTATTTATTTATTATTCTGAAATATAAATTTAATTCATTAAATATGTTGGCAGGGGCATTTACGGTATTATGCGTATCATAACAAATTAATGTTCTTTACGTTACTAAAAGAAGCATTTTTGTTTCCCCAATTTTCAGTTTAGTGGTATCTTACGACGTATATTGGTTAGACTATATGTACATATTTTAATTTAATTTTTTAGTTTAGTGGATATGGTTACATCTTCATTTCAAAAATCTTTTACATCAAGTTTACATAGTGAAAAAATTTCAGTGCATCATAAATTTATATATAGTTATTCATAATGCATCATAAATTTATTTATAGTTGACCATGGTGCATCATTAGTTTATTTATAGTTAATCTTGATGCATCATGAATTAGGAAGTATATGATTCCAAATTGGATGTTTGTACATCATGGTTCTACGTCATAACATTATGTGTATATATCTACTTCTAAATTAATTTTTTTTATAATGCATCATAGATATTCTTATATGAGTATGAATTGTGTTAAATTTAGATGTGTCATGATGCACTAAGATTACACTATTGCTTTACTGTGATGCACAAACATAATTTGTTTTTAACTTATAAACTGATTCACTATGATGCACGATGAATTTGTTTTTAACATAATTTATTTTCTTATATATTAAGAAATCTGATGCACGATGAATTTTAACAAATTCAATAATTTTAATGTATTTCAACAATTTTAAAGAGCTTTTACAAACTTACAATAAAAACATATGATGTATAAGAAATCTGATGCACGAAGAATTTTAACAAATTTAAAAACTTTAATGAAATTCAAGAACATAAATTTGATGCACCATGATTTTTAGATGTAATGGTGTTCACAAATGCATATACTTAATAAAGAATCCTGGTGAAAAAGGGAAACTAACTTAAAGTGAATTCAATTTTAACAAATGTAACAGAGTGAACATTTTTTAAAATTAACTTTTATGAATAGATTATGGTAATCCAATAGAATTTCACAAATAGCTCTGCCACGCCACATGCTCAATTGCTCACCACCTGTGTCCTTATAAATCCAATAGTATTTTACAAAAATGAATTGTAGTTTTCTTTGAGTGGAGGTGATTTACTAATTGCTCAAGGAAAAGATGGTCGGTTACATTTGTGGTGAAATTACCAGAACACCCCTAATATATTAAAATTTTAATTAATAAGCAAAGGACACATGTCACAACCTTATTGTGTCTTATTTGTTTTATGTTAAAATTTGTTTTATAAAAACCAAAGCCTATATATATATACTAGTCTTAATACCCGTACGATGTACGGATTGACTATATATATCGTACGATTGAAAAAAAAAGTTTTAAGAAAATAATATTTGAACAAGCTACATCACATACATTTGCTCTTTCCAATAGTAACCTAATATCGAGAGACATGAATCATAAAAGTATTGATTGACGTGTATAATTTCAGTGCAATTTATTGAATTGTTTTGCTTGTAAAAATCACCCAAGTTTTAAATTTATAAAACAATGATATACTAATAATTATATTACACGCGGGCAGTGTACCTTGTCGTGTATAGTATAGCTAGTAGTAAGTCCAGGATCGTCCATAGGGAATAAGTTTTAGTAGTTAATAACAATATTAAATTTAATCAAAAAAGAAAGTGTAAAATTGCGACCATCAAATTGGTTATCCTGGATCATTTTCATGTGGTTTCCTTTTACAATAAAATTATCGCCTAACTCAGGTTTCACAACGACGGATTCAGGGATCGGTGCCACAGTCTTTTGCCTATTCCACATGGGTTGGTTAAGTCTATCTATTGGGTTTGCCATGTTGATTGATGGTAGTTGGTTTGGGTTTTCAAAAACAACTTTTTCTTCTTCAAAAATATTTGACGCTCCTACGTTAACAAAACTATTATCAAAATTACTTTCCAAAAGATTTTTAGATTTTCTCAAATATTTCTTTTTTCTCTTTTAGAAAAATAATTTTCCGGGATCAGATAACAGGCTAACGAGTGGTTGTTTGCTGGTCCTTGTGTTCATCCATTTCAAAAAGAAAACAAATAAAACTGTGAAAAGGACCTATTCTACGAAATAAAACATATAAAAAATAAACAACTAAAAATAAAATAAATAAGAACAAAAAAAAGAGAAATTAAAGCATTTATGTTGAAGGTTTGAATTATTATCAGAGTTGGTCATACATACATATTATTATTATTAGTCCAACAGTCCTCAGTACAATAATCCATATATTGGGAAGGTAAATATAGGGTTGTCACACATCTATGCTTAGATGTAAAACCTCTCACATCACATTATTTTAATCAATAAAAAACATGGGGCCCAAGTTATTTATAATTTTGAAAACAAATATTAAAAAATTATTTTGTGAGGGGTTTCACATCTAAGCTTAGATGTGTGACAACCCCATATTCACTTTCCCCATATATATATATATATATATATATATACATATACATACTAGTATTAATACCGGTACGTTGTACGGATTGACTGTATATATTGTTGGATTATATTTTTCATAAATAAAATAAAATTTGAACATGTCCCGTCACATGCATATAGTCTCTTTAATGGTAGCCTAATAATGAAATATATGTATCATAAACGTATCTATCAAGATCTAGTATTATTTTTGGTATTGATAATGGTATGACCTAATCTAAAGTCATGATGGTAAAACATGGTTCGTATCGTTTAGATATGGAACCCCTCACAAAATAACTTTTTAATATTTATTTTCAAAATTATAAATAATTTGGGCCCCATGTTTTTTAATTGATTAAAATATTTTGATGTGAAGAGTTTCACATCTAAGCTTAGATGTGTGACAACCTCATATTCACATTCCCATATATATACTAGATGCGTGTCCACGCAATGCGGCAGTGATGGTGGTAGCGACGGTGGTGGCGGCGGCGGTGGTGGTGTGGTGGTGAATGTAAAAATAATTGATGTAAAATGGGTGATATGGTTATTTTAAAGGTTGAAGAATCTATGTTGTAAATTATTTGATTAAGAGTATTATAGGTATAATAGGTAAAGATGTTTAAATTAGTGAATAAAAAAGAGAGGTAATATAGTAATTTCAAAGACAGAAAGTTAAAAAGGGGAGGGTTTTGCTCTTTTATATAAAAGTGAAGATATATAGTAAGTGATAAAATAAAACAAGAAATAAAAGTGATAACCATGAAAATCACTACAAAATCGTTATTTTTTAAACATCCATTTTATTTATATATTCACTTTTATTTATTCTCAAAACTTTTCATCTTCTTTTTCTCTTACTTTGAGACTCACAAACTTCGATCACCTCCATCTCTGAATGCGGGGCCGTGCGGCTAAGGGCTACGCTCGTATCGTATCCAACCACCACAATCTCTTGGATCGTCGTCCATCAAATCCAAACCAATCTCAAATCCGTTCAACCCCCAGACCTTTATAATTGTCCTTGAGGGCTACGCCCAATAAGGACGAATCCCCTCTGAACGGGCTACGCCCGTACTGTATCTATCCGTTTTCAATACATAAACCATAGAAATTATTTTTTTTTTGAAAGTTTTTTTTTTTTGGAATGTTTTTTTAAAAATAAATATCAATAATCTACTTATGGTGTCGGTAAACTGAACAAAATCTATGATTATCAATATATGATATTACAAAACATTAATACGTCATTGGTTATATATGATCAGCCATGTATTACATAGGACAGTAATCTCAATGTTTTAAAACCGGACCAGACCGGTGGGTTGGACCGGTCGGACCGGTGCCTGGTTGGATGACCAGTTTTTTAACCCCGGTTTTTCCTCTGTTGCGAACCGGCCGATTTTCTGGTTTTTCTTTTTTTGAGTTTTTTTTTTTGTAATTTTTTTGATGATGTGTATACTTTAATATTAATTTTAGGTTTTTTTGAAAATAAAAAAA
>JAOEHQ010023022.1:0-14257 GCA_025447715.1 Asclepias incarnata
TATAGCCCTAAAAAAAGAATAGAAACCCTATGAAAACCGGTTTCTATATACATATTACTAAAAAAACAATAGAAACCTTTTGGAAACCGGTTTTCACACAGAGAATGAAAACAGATTTCTATAGAACTAAAAAGAATAAAATCCGATTTTCACAAACCTCCCCCATAATCAAAACAAGTTTCTATATCCCTTAAAATCGGTTTCCTTTCTTTTGTAGGGTTTCTATATCCTTAAAATCGGTTTCCCGGTTTCCTTTCCCATAATTGCGCCTTTCACATTATCGACTTGGGCTTAGGTATCCATGCGACCTTATTGGGCCTCGCCTGCGCTTTGTGCCTAGGCGCAAGAAGCGCTCACCTTTGACAACTATGATTCTAACAAGATTCAAGATTACAAGTATACAAATTTGAGTAGTACACTTGCTAAGTTCTTTGAAACAAAAAGTCTAGAACATGTAAACATATGTACTATATGGCACATAGTTTTACAAATATGGAGCTATTGCATAAATATTAGCTACATTACCATTTTGCCCTTACCTTTTCCATGGAATTTTACGAATCTAGCTTTGTATAAAACCTATTAATTATAGTATGGTAAAATTAATATGTTATTTTTGGAAGTTGGCACTAAGTTCAAGAAAAAACTAAAATAGAAATATGGACATTTATTTTGGAACAGAATGCATAGATACCACACACATACCGCCTTACTACATAAAATAAGTGGTTGATGGTTGCCCGTCAAGATATAAACTCTCATCCCCGCCATGGATACAGTGCGAGCTTTGCACCATCGAGCGAAAGGCAAAACATCCAACCAAGACCCAAGCCAACTATCTTCAAACTCAAGAAAATATATGCTTCATGAACTACTTATTCAAGATTCAACACTACACGCTATAGGTTACACATCACCCTTTTTCCTACTCGATGCATATGTGACATATAACCCTATACTTTACTCGGATCAATTGAAAAACGATATATCACCCTCTCTTTCTTCCGTACGTACACCGTTGTCGCCATCGACTACCACATATGCAAAAAAAGCCATAAATTGAGCTTGGGTTGGGCTCACCACGTGTTCAAAGCCCATGGCTTCAATGTAGCTCAAGCCCCAACCCAATAATAATAAGTGGTCACCCTTTGGTTCTCCATATACTCGATCCCTTCCTCTCAGATTCTACACGTAATACATACACATACGACTTTCCTCCAATGAAGAAGTGGGCGCCAGTAGTCGGTCAAAGGCATGACACAGCCACCCCTCACTACGGATTCATGATCCTTGTACGGGGTTTGCACCACCGAACAAGAAACAAAACATTGGACCCGAACGCGATCCAACCATCTTCACACTCAAGCAAATCTATGCTTGATTAACAACGTCCTCTATCCTAATTTAAATATCCACCTTTAAAAGCAGGCATTTAAAAAAATGTAAATCATTGCCTGTTACTTTTTATAAAATTACGATATAATTATTACCATTTATTTAATGCTTGTTTGATTTTTATTTGGGACAATTATATTAGGACAGAAGGATTAACATTTGAGATTCAACGCTACCAAAATATATATATATATATATACCAAACCTCAATCTTCTTAATTATTTTAAACACCTTCACTTGATATACGTATAATATCCCTATTAATTTATTAATTATATTTTTCTTATTCGTTTAATCAAACTTCCCTTCTTTTACAAAAACCAATTTAGTTATCAATTTAATTTACCATATTTTATTAATTTGTATTATAACTTATATTTTATAATTTTAATTATAAAAAATAATAATAATATTTTAATTCATTAGAACATTAGCGGGTATTATGCTATCATTTTCTTACACATTTGTTTGGTTTGAAATTAACTTACATTGTCATTGTTGCAATGTTTCTTGGTTGAATTGTATAAGTGCTCTAGGCAACATCACATTCTTAATCATAGTTTGTCATTAAATTGGGTCGTTTAGGTTAATATATTCTTTTCTAGTTTCCAGTTTCCACAACAGTCTTGTAATTCTTTAAATCATTAATTCAATCAAAAAAGACCTAGTCTAATGTCCGCACTATGCCGCGAGGTAAATATTATTCATTAACGGTATTTACTGATTTTTATGATAATTGTTTCATGTAATTTAATAGTAGAGAAATACCGTGATTTATTACATTCATTTTTTGGAATTTTTTTCAATAGATTATAAAATAATGTTAATATAGGTTTTTAAAATTATTTTATAATACTTTATGTATGTTTTTAATTATAAAGTTCAATTATATTTTGTAAGACATATTTATGATTTTCATAATTAAAATTAAAAATTTATAGGTTAAAATGAATTAAATAAATTAATTGTAGAAATGAAAAGTTTGACTAATATATAACGTAAGTATTAATTAAAATTTAAGCTGTAGGGGTATATCGATCATTTCTTATATCTAAAAATTAAACAATTCAACATTGGTGAGAAATTATTATAAGAATATATAGATTTAACTGTTGAAATTTATGATTTGAGCTATTTACGTGGGTATCTATTTCCACTTCTCTTTTCCTAAATACACTCCTTCACTGTGTAATAAACAGTTGTACATTGTACAAAAATTATTATACTTTGAGGAGTGTATTTACTATTTAGGGAAAAGGAGGTGGATATATAAGCCCCCATATTTACTTTATTTGTTTTATATCTAAATGCTTGTGGTCATTAATTAAAACATAAAAGACTGAAAAGAAGTTTAAAATTAATTTAAAACTGGTATTCACCCCTCCGCACAGTTTTTGGTTATTTTAAGTTGTTCTTGTTGAGATAATAATACATTGATTAAGGGACCAACACAAGCGTTCACATAGACACACACACATATAACAATCTTTTGTCAACCAATATATAGATGTGACATATCACCTCTCCCACGGATTAAAAGGTGGTATATCATCTTCTCTCTTCCTCTCCTACACCACCGCCGCCAATGACCACCAAAAATCATAAAAAGAAATGCCCAAAACAGTCAAAAGAAATTGAGATTCTAAGGTTGCGTTTGGTTGTAAAAAATGTTTTCTAGTTTTCTATTTTTAATTTTCTAGAAAACAGAAGGGGTTTTACATTTGTAGAAAACAAATGAAAATTTTGAAAACGCGTTCAAATTAGAAAATGCTATTTTCATGTCCCATTTTAGAAAACTAGAATACATGTTAGAGATTGGGGGAGGGGGAAGATGGAAAATGAAAAACAATGGTTTTCTGTTTTCTTTGGAAAACTATGATTTGACATGACATGACAAAATAAAGCATGTGAAAGTAAATAAACACTTCATCAAAGAGAAAGTTGACACGAAATTAAAATGCATGCCAGCAATAGAGGATATCTATTCGCCTTGAGGGGGATATGAGTGTGTATAGTTTCCTTAAGTATTTCTTAAAAAACTACTTGCAACTAGGAGTTAATTGTCAACTAGTTTGGGAGGTAGTCTAATTAAATCAATATAATGAGAAAATTGAAGTTGTGATTAGTTAAGCAGTTTCCTAATTCCATGTATATCTATATACTTTTCCTTATGAGAAGATTTTAAATCAGCAGAAAAACATACAGGTTTAGATCATAGACATTACAAAAAATCAAACCAGATTTGTAACAGCTGAATTATAGATTGTGTAGCCTGGACACATAAAAGCACATATCAGTGTTGATCAACCAAACGGAACCAATGATACCACATTAAACCAACCAACAGATAATACTCAAATCAGATCAGAGTGTCAAAGACAAATTGAGAATGTTAAGTCAGAAAGATCAGATTTGTAGACTGAAATCCATAAGAAAAAACTATATCAGATTTCGTAATAATTTTCTTTGATTTTATTAGCCGAATCTCAAAAGAAAATAAGGGCAAAAAGTTTTAATTAAGTGATCCATGGAAGATAACTAAACAAGCTAAGCGAAAACACTCAAACAGAGAAGCCAAAATGTACCTGCAACTGCAAAGGCACTGCGCGGCGCTGAGACTGGAGTTGTGGATGGTGTCGTTAAGACAATTGTCACTAACAAGCGGGCAAAGCACACAATATTATAGTAAGATGGGAAATGAGGGCTAAAATTAGGGTAAATTTAAATGAGAAATTACAATCATACCCTTCATGTCGTGAACGCATGTGACTTTACACGTGATCATCACGCCTCCGCGACTGAATCTGTAAGATATGCGCATGTTTTAAGTGTATTTGGTTACAAATTAAATCAAAATAAATAACAATTACTTACCATATATATTGAGTGATGCATTTGTTACAACGCCATATCAGACAACCCTTCTTATATAGTACTCCGTACATAGAACTTAAGACGCTTAGATTATGTAACGCATCAGTTTCAAGAATATAGGAGCACGAAAATTCCAAATACATCAATTACTTTCGTATACAACCGTCAGGATACTAAATGAGTATCTATATACCTCAGCAACAGATACAAAAGCTCTAATAAATAACGATTTTACATTAGACACCTATTGTAGCCACATCTGGCCTTGCCAATAGCATTACCTCACTAAACATATAGATGCATTACCTATATCGAGCATCATTAACAACTTTTGTCTCCTAATTAATAAGCCTCTTCCTTTAATTAAGTTGTGCAGTTTAGCTGAATCTAAGTCATCTATCTCGTTATTACTTGAAAATGTTGGATTGGCGGAAGAATTTCTTTCTTTGCTGACTTCAATTGATACCGGTCAATGGCCCAATCTCTTAGTGATCAGAACTACTTGTCAGACTAGTTGGTGAGTTGAGGACTTGAGGTATCCTAACCTACACTCAGTTCAACTGTAAATTGCATTTATGCTCCTTCGTTTTTAATTTAGGCATCTCCAATCATGTATCAATATCTGCCAGAGGGTTTGAGACTTTGAGGGGCTTCTAACTTATAGTTGGTTCAACTGTGAATTGCATTTATGCTCCTTTGTTTGCGATTTAGGATTCCATGTGATGTTCCATATCAAAGTTGGAAAACTATAGAAACTCCAAGGCAATTATATAAGATGCTTGGCATGATTGCAACTAGAAACCCATGAATTCAGGACTGGGAAATTTAAGCAACTAGACTTGAAAAGGAAACGTACATGGTAAAAGATGGGACTTGGTGCAGGAAGCAAGTAACACAAGCTGTCCATCGAGCTAAACGTATCATGGGATGCTTCAGTTTGCTCCCTACAAGATAAAGCAATGGAAATATTAACAACAATATGCACCCACAAATAAAAATGTGAAACACCAAAACTATTTTATATGGACTCTTACAGTAGGTAAACTAAAAATAGCAGCAGCCCAGACTAACTTGGCCACTTGGGAAATACAACAAAATCCAAATCTTAATCATACAAGCAATAGCAAAACAAGGAATCATGGAAAACTGGCAGGTTGGGTAGGTGACAGCATTGACAGGTCAAATGGGCCTAACTTGGCCACTTGGGTGAGTTTGAGCATGCCTAAAGGAATGCCGATCAAACAGTTCACTCAACTCTCAACCTGTGCGCTTCTCCTTTTTTGCGTTTCTTTTTGTGTGTTATTTACATCCAAATTTCAATTCCATTTTATTGCAAAAAGAAGGTTCCAAGTTTTTAACAAACACTCACATGTAACATGAATAAACTAAAAGTTTTCATATCAAGAGAAACGCGTTAAAGTAATGAAACTTGTCTTTTATAAAAAAAACTATAATCCATTGTATCATAAGTATAAACTCCCTCCATCCCAAAATAAATGTCCATGTTTCTACTTTCAGATGCCATAAAATAAATGTCCATTTTATATTTAACCAATCAAAAGAGAGTTTAGAGGGTATAGATGATATTTTATTGGATAGTGTAATGATTGCATATTCATAAAATTGTGTGCATTATCAAAGTGAACATTTATTTTAGGACGGGGGAGTATAAAGATATGAGATCAAATATCTGACAAAGAATAATACTTTATAACATACACCGATAAATTCTATATGGCACACAATCAAAAGACGAAAATGAGAAATAAGAGCATGGTGTATGGTTAAACCCACTCAAGACCACCCTGGCGTTAGATAGTGCCTCGTCGTTTTTCATCCAACCGCATCATGGACACACCACTTTTACCTGTTTTAAAACTCATCTCCACCCGGACGTACACCCCGGAGACCCGCTTAATAATATATGTATGTGTGTGTAAAAAGCAACAAAAAAAAAAAAAAAAAAATCCACCCGGACGAACGCCCTGGCCTGGACAGTGAGGCCAGACGGCCAGACCGCCCGGCCCAACACCATACCTCCTGCTTTAAGAAAGGGCCACAAATTAAAATCTAGAAAAAGAGCTGACAAATTACAATATGCAGGTTTGAAATCCATATGCATGTTCCCCTCTCGACCTTGATCTGTAACTACTTTCTTCTCCTATTTATGTTTTGTCGATATATATATAATAGATTAAATTAATTAAACACATAAGATGATGCATACATATAATTACAAAAAAAAAAAAAGACACTAATTAAGGCTTGTATGAAACAATAATAAAACGAACGAAAACATTCAAAAATTTTAAGAAAACATACAAATTCATAGGATGGACCAGCATAAAAGTTTGATATAAAAACATGAGATGCGGCTGTTCGGGTGTGGTTGCATTGCAATCGAAAGCAAATACATATGTATCTTTCATATTGAAGATGTCTGCGGTTGACACAGTTCTGCATGCTGGAATTGGAAGAGACGGGAATCAATCAATTTGAACTTTGAGACTCGATTGTTAATTAATTTGGGTAAAAAATAAAATAAAATTGAGTCTTTTGCTGTGAAGGTTCGAACCAGTCTTGTTGTGCCGTTGTTGCTCTTGAAAGAGTTGCCAAAGGGCTGGGTCGTATTGTGGAGTGTAACCCGGTTTTAAAAACGAAGGTGGCATCGGGGAATAGTTGCTTGATTGACCCCCACATTTGAAGACGACATTGTCGGTGACGGTATGTTGAGTAGTACTTCAAAATCGGGATTTTGGGGGCGTCGAGATGATTATTTTTTGTTGTTTTTTCTCGACATGTTTTGATTTCGAATCTTTTGTGAAAGTGTATGTTTTGATTTCAATTTGTGAAAGTGTATGTTTTGGGGGCGTCTGTATGTTTTGTTTATATGAGAAAAAAAGGGTATAAAAAAACAAAATGAGGAGCGTATGTTTTGATTTATTTCATCATTTCTACATGCATGTTCGGTCCTTTTTTTTTTATGTTTTTATTCCTCACGGGCCAACAAAAGTCACAAAAAACGAAATGATGCCCCACCAAATTTTGCGTCGTGTGCGTCCGAAACAAGAACAATGAACCCGACGCTTGCATGTAGACGCACCCATTGTATTGGCATCGTGAGGAATTTGGCGGCGGAAGTGGCGTCTGACTTATTACTACACAGAGCCTAATTAACCATGACCAAATGTCCTTCGGTCTAGGTACATATTGCAAGTAGTTAGAAAAATGATTAGAAATAGTTACGAGCATATGCCATACATATATGGGTCAAAAAGACTTATTTTCGAATAACTTGAAACAAAACAATTTGTCTATTTATTCAGTTTAAAAAATGATATACATATTGTCACCTAAAAAATAATGAAAGAATCAATAAAAAAAAATTATATCCATGAAAATACATCTAAAATCCGTGTGTCTTTCATTTATAACCTTACAAAAACTACTTCATCCCAAATATTTTGAACACGAAAATGGTGTTGATATACCCAAAACGTTTCTTCATTACTTCTGTGTTCTCCCAGTATTCCATATTGACAAATATCCTGCTAAGTAATTGATCAGATTGACTCTAGCTGCAGCCAAATGTCTAGTCATGTTTCTGTTTGAAGAGTGTGTCGCACTCTTTTTTTCTGCGGTGCATTCTTGCTTTTTTGGGCACTGATTGAGACAAAACCGGAAAACAATCATGATACGTTGATACCGGTATCAATCCGATACCGATAATGCATGTTTGGTTTGGTATTCAGTTCCTAGTTTCGGTTGACTTCGGTTTCGGTATGGTTCCAAACTGAAAGCCATACCTATAACTCTCTTGAATGACCATGTCTTAGTAACACCTCATACAAAAAACGTCAAATTCCTAATTTGTAGCCAATGACATACTTATCCCTTTTCATGTGCAATTATTGAGGAATACAAAACTTGAAGTAACATCAATCATGTAATCAATTACTTTTGTCTGATAACTACAACTCTACAAGTTGAAAATTAGCAAATTTAGTTTGAAACGAATTCAACATTTTCTTATGCTTTGAATACGATCAACATTTATACAACTTGAGTCGCCAACTTGTCAAATATCTTTTATACAACATTCCCCTATACTAACATACGGAGTATATTGTATGGAAACGTTCCATGACGATACACCAGACAGGTAACATAAAAGCAAAAGTTAGAGGTTTAAGTTTTAAACAATGCCATATATCATTTAATCAAAGTGTTACGCATAGGTGGATCCAATGCATTAGAGAAGGGTGAGACCGACCAGTGGCAGATCTAGGATTAAAACTCATGTGTGTCCAAATACAATTCATCCACTTCAAATGCTTTAAAATGCTTATTTTATAATTTACCTAGGTCCAAATCTTTAAATAACATGTGTCCAAACATAATTTTCCATATGCTCGCTAAAATTTTTTCCAATCTAACCTAGGTCCGTGGACCTAGGTTAGATCCACTAAGAACCGCCCATGAGACCGACCCCAAAGACTTGTAGTCTAGCAATGAAATTTTAATATAGTTTATACTTGATTTTGGCCCAAAATGAAAAAACTCGATCTTTTGGGATTTTTCTATTTTCATAGGGTTTCTAGTTGAACCGGTGACCTCTTTCTTTTTTATTTTTAGGGAGGACAAAAAAAAAAAACTTTACATAAACTTTTAGTGTAATTAACTATTTACTCATATATATAATATTTGAATTTGATTATATAGTTTGTGTAATATTTTTTAAACTAGCATATTACCCACGTAAAATGCGGGGATTAAACAAAAAATTGTACATTACTACCTAATTAAAATGATTTCATGTGAACAGTAAAGTACACATATATAAACATGGTATACAACCATAGTAGCAATATGTCAAAGCCACGTGCAATTCCATTGGCATCCATATCTCTCTTTTCGGCATCCAATAACATCTTAATACATCACTCTCAAACACCAACATTTTTGGTTTTTTTCTTTTTCCTATTTTCTAATTTCTATTATTTTTTAAAAGTAAATAATTAGTTTGTATTTTTTTTTTAAAGATTAAACTCCTTATATGTATTAGTTATTGATTTCAAGACTATAATATGACTCTACTCTATATACATAAAATTAAGGAGATATCATCCGTACTGCAACATTACGCAATCTTAGATACTGCATCTCTCACACACCGGGGATTCAATATGTACATTTAATAAACTTCAAGGGTAAAATAGAAACTTTTTTCTTAATAAATCTACATTACGGATCATTTCCCCTAAAATTAAATACATGTTTTAAAAAAAATATACACAAGTAAAGTTATAATATAAGGATACAAGTATTTTATCAATGGGGATACTAATTAATATATGCATTGATATTATGCTTAAGTCGAATGGTTTACGAAATCTCAACATATTAACATAATCATTGTTATCCTCGGCCAATGGCAGGATAATAACACTAGTTGTTTATAATAAACTTTTAATTTTAAATAGGAAAACTATTAATATTATTTCATGAATTTGAACACTCATATCATGTTAAGTTTAGTTACAAATTACACATCGAAAATTTTAATATTGAGAAAAGTTTTATTTTAAAACTACAAATTAACATCTAAATAAATATTTGCAAACTTTTGAACCACAATTATATTACCACGTTCATTAACAAGGAAAAATGTGAATCAAATAATGTTTTTAGCAGTAAAACTTAATTATATACATGGAACACATCTATATACTATATATGACGGAGGAATGAGTATGAAATTAAGAGGTTGACTTCTTTGGCTTTTTAAGATTAAGGAGAATGGAATATTACCATTTGACCATTTCACCTAATCATTACATCATTTAAAAATTTGGTTTCCTTTCTTTTAATCTTTTACATTTGTTTTTCCTGTCATATTTTTTTCCATAGGCATAAATAACCAGGTCCATTGCGCAGATTGTCTGAGAAACCGAATAGCTGCCAAAAAATATTCGTTGCCACTATATTGCGCGGGTACCATGCTAGTTTATTTATATAGGTCTGTAAGTCACCATTAGTTAGGACATTTTTAAAAAATCTCCTTATTAGTATTAAGTTATTAACTATACAACGTTTACCTGTGTTCACCATTAGTTATAATGATTGTTTTACCTATTATTAAGTATGTAACTTTGTACTTTTGTCAAACTTTAGTTACATAATCTTTTTAACGTGCGGGTAAACATCCTAGGAAATTGATATTATAAACAAAACATTTTGTTTATAAATTTCCATACACAATGACGATAAAAAAAAAACTTAAATATTGTCTAATGACAATCGTAAATTTATTTTTACTTTGTATATAAATCTAAAAATTACAATACAATATAAAAATATATCTTAACTATGAAAAATCAACTAAGATACCGTATAATATAAGTTTCAGAATAATTATAGGTATGGTTTTAATAATGAACAAAAAATAGGTTTTTTCATGACCATTTGTTTTAGGTATAGAATGACATAATTAAACGACTTTATTTATAACATTAAATATGATGGTCCAGAATACACAATTAACAAAATTATTGAGTGGTATAAGTTGAGCAATTTATTAAATTTAATTAAATGACATTTAATAATATACACTTAGTCATATTTATGTTTACAATTTAAATTTTGTGTAATTTATATAAAAGTCAAAGGACCAAAAATGTTATTGTCCAATACCTTGGTCAATAATTATGTCATCCAAACGATCTAAGGATAGAAAATATAAAAGTGAAATTCAATCAATGGTCTATGCTTTTCTATTTAAAAATTAAAGGTTTTGGTTTATTAGAGATTAGATTATTAACCCGCGTAATACGTGTGAGAACATATTAAAAAATATATATTAAAAGTTATGATGGATGATAAGACATATTGTTTACAAATGATTTTTGTTATATAAAATTGTTTTGTTTTGTATACTTGTTTAATTGATAATTGATAATATCAAGATACACTTAGTTGATGAGATTGCTTCGACCAATAAAAGTCACAAATAAAAGATTGAAGTTAAATAAATATATGGTGTCATTTTATGACTTGTTGAAAGTTGTATAATATTTATACTCCTTAATAAAAGGGGAATCCCTCCCTCTTTTCTCAAAAAAAAAACCTACTGAAGTTCTTATTTTGCCCATATCATTTATTAACTAATTTAACAAATTTAAATAACTCCACCTAAATACCTATAATACCCTTACTGAAATTATTTACAATATATACCCCCAACCCTTAAAATAATTATTATATACAACATACATCCATCAACCCTTAAAGTAATTACACTACCCCCTTTTACATCAATTATTTTTACATAATAACCACACCGCTACCGACACCGCCGCTGCCACCACCACCCGTCGTCGCAGCCACCGCCGCATCGCGCGGGCTTCCGTCTAGTTATAATATAGTATATACGTATTTTATTTTTTTTAAGTGATTACAAAAGCTATTTTTGACTCTAAATCATAGGTGTTTTTGTTTAGGTATCACATATATTTTGTCCATTTTTACTCTAAATTACCATATATATACGTTTTTTCTTAAAGAGATGTTATTTAGATATTTTTGCTAAAATGACAAAGGTTATCTTTGACAGTATATATACGTATATTTGTTACTCGAAATAACCGATTTTAACATCAATGACTCTAAATCATTTTTAGCATCTATATATACACGTATTCTCTTGTTTAGCTACACAATATTACATTTTTTTTTCCAGCTTTTTGTTCTCAAAGGTTAAAAAGGTTAAATTTTGTCAATGGCTTCCCATGTACCAGGCAAGTTGTTTTTGTATTTTGAGTTCTAATGTAGTATTGTGAATGTTTGATTTCACGTTTGTTTCTGTCCACCTTTCTCTCCCAACTAATCATCACTTCGAGTTTTTTTTATTTTATTAATTATTACTAATATATGTTTAATTATAAATGTTTGATTGTAACGATGTGGACAACTTGGAGTAATTTTTTTTGAAAGAGGAGGTTTTATTCTTAACACATACACTTTCACCTATATCCTTGTCTGCTATTTCTCTTTTATGCCTTTGACCATTTAAACATAACATAAAACCAAAATCAATATGTTCATAGCCTTTTTTATAAGAGGGGAGGGAGTGGTTCGGTTCTTAGTTCGGCGCCAACTGGCACTGACCAACAACACCACCGTAGGTGCCCGGTGAGGCCAATCGGAGAAGCCATTTCGGGTTAAGTCACCAATTGCTTTGTGATGTTGTTACCGTTTTCAACGGTCATATTTCGGACCGTTTGAATGTTTTTTTAGAAAATTTTTTATTTTTTTTTTTACCTTTTTCCAAACCATTTTCACCTATAAATACTCCCATTATTTTTAAAACAAACTCATCCCATATCAAAAAATCCTCTCTTTTCTACAATTTTATAAAAAACAATAATGGATCAAAAAAGAGGGGAAAAAAAACACCACCTCCAAACATAGATCTCAACCCGTTCGGTCGGTGTATCCGCAACAAACTCCCTTTCAAAATCAATTTTATTCTCAACCATCAACCCCTTACGTTCTACAACCACCATCTCCACATCAATATTACGGGTATAATATGGGTCCTCCTCCACCCTCTCCACATCAATTTTACGGGTATAATATGAACCCGTTCGGGACCGATGAGCTCGAGTTTGTAGCCAAAACTCAACAACAACCAATCGGTATATATACTTTATTTTTAATTTTACGTACTTACTTATTTTTTAATTTTACATACACTTTTTATTTACATACTTACTTTTAATTTAATTTTACACTTTTATGTAGATATGAATGAAGAAGACGAAGATGAGGACATTCAAGAAGTTGATGTGTGCGGGAAGAAAAAGGCATTCGGCACGAAGGTGAGGCGTGAAAATTGGCCGCCAGAACAAGAGGAGGCGTTGGTAAAAACATGGATCCAAATCTCCGAATGTAAAAAATTCGGGAATGAGCAAAGGGCAGATAGTTTTTGGAAGCGGGTTCTCGAGCATTACACGAGAACTATGGGTTCGACTTCACGAACCGTTCATGGTTTGACGACAAAATGAAAATCAATGAACGCCGCCATGAGTCTCTTGAACGGCTTGTACATCCAAGCAGTATAATTTTATTCTTACTTTCTTATATACATTACTTTTATATTTTACATACACTTTTTATTTACAATTATATACTTTTTATTTACACACTTTTATTTACATACACTTTTTATTTACAATTATATACTTTATAATTATGTAGAAACGTGCTAAGAGTAGTGGGTGCAACGACTTGGATATTGTGAAAATGGCAATGAAGGATTTCAAGACCCGAACAAAGAAAGATTTTGGTCATACTCTGGCATGGGAGGTTGTGAAGGAGCACAAAAAATAGGCAGAGCAAGAATGTTTTCAAGATATTTCTGGAATGGGAGGTTCAGCTAGCGGTTCTTCAAAAAGGAAGTCGATGGAGTATGAATCGGCTAGCAATGACAAAAACATTCCCGACATGAATAAAGACCTCTCCTCTCCATTGCCATCAAAAATGGCGAGAAAAAAGCAACCTGCATCTTCTTCCTCGGGCCACAGTGTGGCGAATGACATTAGCTCATATGCCAAAATGAAGACAAAATATTTGGACATAAAACGTGAGAAAGATCAATTGGCGGCAACTTTTTGGGTTCAACAACTCGACGTGAATAAGACGAAGGCTCGACAGCGAGATATAAAGTTTTTCACGGATCCGCACAATCACATCACCGACCCCGCTATGTTGGAACTCATTCTTGGCAAAAAAAAAAAAAAAGAAGGTGAAATTGGCAAGAAATACGGATGACAATGTAACTTTTAAATTGTAGTTTCATTTTTTTTTTAAGTATTTGTTGAACTTTTTTTAAGTAATGTTTTTTTTTAAGTATTGTAGGATGTACTTTTAAATTTAGGTTTAATCACTGGATTACCATTGTACTTTTTCATTTGTACACGGTTGCCC
>JAOEHQ010023033.1:0-14254 GCA_025447715.1 Asclepias incarnata
AGTATTTATAGTGAGCAAAAGGGGGTTTGGGTCTGGTCCCCTCCATATCGTGCTGCCTGTACGACTCTTGCTCAGAGATCGTGGTGTCAGCTATTTGTCTGTTAGTTGATCGTGCGTGTACGACCACGTTTGTCGTGTACGATATTTGGCAGGTGTCTTGGTCTTTCTTCCGGGTAGGTTCCGGAAGGGTTAATCGTGATATGTTTCTTTAGTCCGTAGTCCGATCCGGACTTGGCTACGAAGTCTACACGTATGGTGTATCATCAGAATTGTTTTGGGTTACTATGGGCCAAATCTTTTTGATCCTTAATTACTTATTCCTTAATCTTTAGGGACTTAAATTGCCATTTTTAAACCTACATAGAACGGCTGCTTGAGAGTTGGGTTTGAGCCCGGCCCAAAACAAGCCTGGTCTGCGCTGAAATGTTTGCAAACTGATTTTCCAAACTGATATTTGAAAAATGGTATTTAGTTGTATATTTTAAAATTTCGTTGTAATTTTATGATTTTAATATTATAATCTAGGTTTTTCATCGTGTTATTATATCATTGTTATTGAGATATCTTATTTCGGTTAATATAACTATTTTTATTTTATTTTTTAGGCTTGAAGAGAATATTTCCCCGACAAAGTACCCTAATCTTTGTTCACCATATAAGAAAACAAATGAAAAAAACATTATATTTATTTGTTTTATTTCCGATGGTTATAACATCATGTACCACATGTATTTATTAAATGCAAAGAAAAAAAAGAAAATAAAAAAGCCACGTCATCACATTATCCACCAACTAGCAGGCGCCACTCAAATGAGTGGCTATCTCATGCATGTTCATGGATTCTCATTAGCCCCACATAAACAAAAACACACAATTCACAAATATTAAAAAAACAACAAAACAATAATAACAAAACATTAAAAAAAAAAAAGTGTTGGGTTTGTAAAAAGAGTTTGAATTTAAGAATTCACACACACAAACACACACCAAAAACAGTTTGTGTGTGTGAGAGATTTGGTGATGAGTTGTGTAAAGAAAAGATCAAAAGTTAAATAAAAAAGAGAGATGAATATTTGCAATGTTGTTGTCTATGGCTATTATTAATAGAAATATATTTACATTAAAATCATCATCTCAAAATAGAAATCTTTATAATTGTTTTAGTTGCAGTTTAAATCCATCAACAAGAAGAAGACATTCCTCTTCATCACCTAATTCTGTTTTGCTTTCTCAAACTGGACCTTCTTATAATACACTTGTTTACCAGGTAACCATTAATAAGGTTTATATCTTTTGAAGCTTTTATTTTATATATACATTTACATATTTTATATATGTTTTAAATTATGCATAATGTGGCAGGTTTGTGAATGAATTTAGGGAATGTATGATGCATATTTGATGGTTTGGGCCAAAAGATAGATTTGTAACTAGCATTAGGATGTAGGTGAAATTGGTCTTAAAAGGTAGAATATATAAGTAGTTATGGTATAATGGAGATGTGTCAAAGGAGTAGAAAGTTGCTTCAAGCCTATCTAAATACATACTCGTATAATATAAACTCGTAAATGGCTACATTAAAACGATTTAGATCATTGTAGTTGTTAAAGTATGACGTAGAATTGTTTAGCGGATCTGAATGGAATTATAACCCGACCAATGATGGAAGTTGGCAAACCCGAAGTGGATATTCAAAGGAATAAGTAGATGGAGGGTTTTCAGTCATGTAACGCTTTCAGAAATAGAATAAGATATCTCTGGTTCCTGCCCGTGGATGAAACTAGTCGCTCCTATCGTACTTAACTGCACATTATAACCTTGTGATTTTCTTTTTCCCTTTCTGTGTTTGCTTATTTGCTTTCGTGGCATAACAGTTGTAATAAGGCAGTTTGTGTTATCATATTTACAAGTAGTTCCAAATATGGATGTTAGTTTGTTCATGTGAATTTCCATAGCTTATTAAAGAAAGAAGAGTGCTTATTTCATTAGAATTTGGAAGGATATATAAGATATCCAAGTAACCAATTTCCAACTTTGACTACAAAGTTGTACATTTCAAAATAAGCTACATATGTGACATACAGTGCTAGTATTTCTTAGATAAAAGCAACAGCGCTACGCATTCCAATTGGTCTTCGGAGTATTAGGAGGTAAGATGTAGACAGTCATACGCCTACCTAAGGGTAGACCTTTGACATTTCTTATATATGGAAATGGTGTTATGGATAGACAGCTATCTCGAATATATGACTATAGACTTGGGATATATGATGACTGTATTACATCCATGCTTAGATAGCCCTACAAATATGGATTAGTATATAGTTTAGTATACCTCATTACTAGAAAACCTACCTCTTGGAACTTGGAAGTTGGTTTTCTTTCAAAGCAGGTCGATACTGTATTTTCTTCGGGGTTTTTTTTATAACTATTTCTAATAATTCATGTCCTATCCTATCATCTTTGTAAAAAATGGCACATGGGCCCTAAGTGGGTTTTTGGGATCCTGTTAATCCTTAACTCAGTGTACATGCTAATTGGTTTTGATCCATGATGCTCAATTTTCTTCACATCACTAATTTAGTTTTCATGGAAACTTTTAATAAATAGGCAGCAAAACTTTTAGGCCCTCCAGCAACTTTTGATGACTCAAAACTGGAAGTTGTGTTCAAGGGAGAAGAAACAGACAAGTACACAAGAATCATCCCAAGGACCTACAACCTTTCCCATTGCGACTTCACTGCTAACCTCACGTTAACCATCTCAAACGTTATCAACCATGACCAGGTGCCTATTTTCTTTCCCTTTTTATCCTCTAAAAGTTATCGGCTTTTCTCCCATTTAATAATCAAGAGAATGTGTTGATGGCAGCTGAAAGGGTGGTATAATAAGGATGATGTAGTAGCTCAGTGGGCTGAAGTGAAGGGCCATATGTGTCTTGATGTTCATTGTTATGTTAGCGGACCAAATTCTTTGAATGAGCTCTTAGCAGAATTCAGATATTACATATTCTCAAAGGAGTTGCCATTGGTAATTTTTGTTGATTATGCACAAATTAGTGTTAAGTTGAAGTGGCAAATTTGGCAGGTGCCACTTTTTATTGACCCATTTGACCCAATAAAGCATAACCCAAAATCAACCCATTTTTAAGCAAATGGCTGATTGCCATCTCGGGCGTTAAGTTATTGAAGAATAACAATACAAACTTGGCCAATAATTCAGGTGCTTGAAGCAGTGTTGTATGGCGATCGTCTTCTATTTAGTGAGCATATAGAGCTAATGGATGCATTTGTTCGCGTTTTTTTCCACTCTAGCTCAAAAAAGTACAATCGTGTAGAGTGTTGGGGACCTCTTAAGGATGCTGCTAAGGTATGATAAACAATCTTGAACTTATATATCATCCAGTTATGAGCAAATGAACAAATATTGTTGATTATTTCAACATAAACACGATAAACATGATCGATATGCCATGTACAAGGAAATTTGTTTCAAAGAACTTAGTAGTCTATGATAGTTGAGTCAAATGGTTACACTTACTCATTTTTATGATAGAAGCAAATGGCATAACAAAATAAGCAGGAAATAACCACCCTTTATATAGTTAGTTAAGAGGAGTATAATATAACGTTAAGTAGTGAGTCATAGTATTATTGCCATACTTAGTTATATAGTTTACCATGAACACAGTAAATAGTCGAGGTCACACTACTGATATATTTCCAACATACTGTTTTGATATTTGTGAACTTAAATGTTTAGGGACGAGTAGGGAATCAAATACAAGGCCTGTTGGCTGAAAACACAGAACGATCTGCGCCTCCAAAGAGCTTGGGAGTACCGAAATCTGTATTTCAACTTCTTTTTACATTCCTTCTGTAATTAACCACACCATGGGGCAATGACATAATGTAAAAAAGAAAGTCAACCTGTGGGAGAGTTAAAAGTTAACCATTGAGTTGCTGCATAGAGGTCGAGATTGACTTCATTTTGCTACTCATTGAATTCTTTTTTGTACCCTTCATTACAATTCATGAATCAGAAACCATGAACTCAAAATCCTTGACTAAAGATTGCCATTATTAATAATACTTTCTTGAATTTATTCAATGAACTTCATTTTTAGCTATGTTCTGCTGCTTATTAGCCTATGGGTGAAAAGCAGAGGAATTTCTTAACTCGTTTACTTAAAAACGGGTTAACTTCGTTTTTACATTTTGTTTGTGGCATATCAAACATGTAAATCTATAAAGGGATTGATCAAACAGGTTGACCAACTTAAAAGTTGCTATTCGGTTTATAATTATTGATACTGGTTTATTCACCGATAAATTTGATGGTAGTAATTTTTGTAAAGCTGGGTATGTTACACAATCTGTCAAGTTAGTGCCTCGACAGTGATGTCATTCTATAGGCGTTTTACAATTAAACACTTTTTCTGCAATAGTAAACAACCACAAATGATGTAAGCAAGGAACAGCAAACAAAAGAAGAAGAGCAAACACAAGGATCTAACAAGGCCAGGAAATGATCAGACTGATTATGTTGTCCTGATTGCCAGGAACCGTATATCTTTTTTTATTCCTCTCTTATCAAGTGTTACATCATGGAAGTCTAGCTACAGATACCCTTCGTTCATGGCTTTTAAGACTAATCATAACCTGGCAAGCTTCATCTGTCTACTTGTCCCTTTGAAATTTCATTTTCGGTCACGAATCAAATTGGGCCATCATATACTCCCATGTCACACTTTAACAAATGATTTGGATGGAGGGAATTGTTTTCCAAAATGGGAAAGGTATCATGGACTTAATTTAGAAACGCGTTATGCTTGTGTGTTTAAAAAAAGATTTGATGGTGCTGAGATCGCGTTTTTCATGGTGTCAAGAAAAAACAAGAGATTTAGGCAATGTATATCTGTTGTAACAAAAAACGGTTGAATGAGAAACACCACCTAGTAATCAGATTCATATTCTTTTGGGATCCCTTAAATTTTTTTGTTTTTGTTATTTTCATGTTTTCTTTTCCTTTATGTTCATGTGATGAATGTTGCATTGTATGGGCTTCAATTGTATGATAATGATGGGTGTTAAAAAAGCATGCAAATCATTATTCTCCAAACACCATTTTGGCAAGAAATCACACCACAAACAACAACTGCAGGTTCCATTTCCTTCTACAAATTTCCTCTTCAATTAATCATAACAACATCAAATGCAATAACTAAGATATCATTAAAAAAAAAAGGGTCGGGTTGGGTTAGGCTGACCCGGTAAATGGGAATAACCTAACCATTTGTCCACTCTCAAAATTGCAGGTTTCTCTGAAACCTACTTTGACCCATTACCCAAGCTGACCCAACCTGTCCATTTGACCTCCATTATTAATTAACCTGACATTAATAGAACTGGTTTGGTTTATGTTTCTAACAGCATCCCAGTTAAGCTGTGATTTATTTATTTTTATTACATTTTAGGTTAATGGGAATTCCAATGAAGATGGTGATGAAACGGAAGATACTCTTTCCCCTAAAGTCAGGATTCCAAAACTTGCAAGAAATGCAAGCACCGGTTTCCTGCCATCCTCGCTCCCAAAAACAAGAAGCCAGAGGAGCAAGACTCCTTGCCGTATAAGGCCTGTGAATAGCTTGCTAAGAAGCTTTAGCAGGAAGAGTATGGATTCAGACTCATTCCATACCGCGCCTCCTCTTTCTAGAAGAAACAGTTCAACCATCATATATTCCAATGCTAATGGACTTCAAAAACCACCTGATATGGTGAAACGACTTGAGTGCACACTTGAAGAGTTGTGCTTTGGTTGCATCAAGAAGTGCAATATCAAACGTGATGTACTTACAAACCACGGGTACGTATTCCTACGAACATTGTTTATAGGGGTGTTTGGATTTGTGTTTTGGAAATGAATATGTCGTTTTAAATAATCAGTAGTGAGAAGTTTGGATGTAGGAGACGGGGTTTAGATAATTAGATGTGACTTTGTTTTTTAATCGTCTAATAAACCATTGTTTAACTCTGTAGCAAACTCTTGTTATTTAAGAAATGAATCTTAATTACGGAGTAACAATCTTCCTAAAACTCAATTAACCAATGAGAAGCTTTAATTTTTTAATTGATCAATCAGAATCTTAGTTACCTAGAAGTAAACTTTACTATCTAAAAATCTCTAAAATGTAGTGTCTAATTGAAAATGGAAAGTTTTAAAATTTAAGGATGTATATGCATGTCTAACATATCAGTACGCATAAAAACAATTCCAAGTATATTAATGTCTTTTTTTTAACCTAACCACGTGTAGACACAAGAATAAAATCCAATATACATAAAATGAACTAAAACAACATTCTTGTGAAAATACCCTATGATTATCCAAATATTACAATTTAAACAACAAAAACATATCCAAACTTATCATCTATTAACCAGTTGAGCATAGCTAAATCTATACCCACACCCGCAAAACACATAGGTCCACTGGAGTTTCCTTTGCCAAAATGAGGTATGGGGTTCGACCCCAGGCTCCATCGTGATTATGTGCTAGGGTATTTGCTTGAGATAATTCCTTGTGGGGTGAAAGAGATTGGTGCCAAAAAGATACCCGGGATTAGGTTGTTCCCGCCAATCTACACCTTATCATCTACAACCCGTTTTCCTACAACTGATCATCTGATTTTGATAGTTGATTATCATATAATCACTTTCAAAACACACATTCAGATACTTTGTGCATCATAGTAAAGAATACAGTTTCCTTTTTCATGCATAATTATACTCTACAGACAGATTATACAAGAAGATCAAGTGCTAACGATAAAAGTGAAGCCAGGATGGAAGAAAGGAACAAAAGTCACCTTTGAGGGTATGGGAAACGAGACACCAGGCAAATATGCTGCAGATGTTACCTTTGTGGTTGACGAGAAACGGCATTCTGTTTTTAACAGAAATGGGGATGATTTGGAAGTAACAATTGAACTTCCTTTAGTAGATGCATTGACTGGTTGCACAATTACCATACCTCTTCTAGGCGGGCAGGAATCATGTTTAACTATTGAAGAGATAATCACCCCTGGCTACAGAAAGACCATTGAACAACAAGGCATGGCTTTGCCAAAAGAAGAAGGAGCAAGAGGAAACTTAAACATCAAATTCTTGGTTCAGTTTCCACAGCACCTTACAGAAGAACAAAGATTAGAATGTTTTAATATCTTACAAGATTCATGCTAACTGATGGGTTTTAGTAGAGCTGGCAGTTTTACCGGTCCACACATATGGGTTTTGTTAATCTCAAACTAGTCAAATGGGTCAAATCAAGAAATTTAAATGGAAGGGGTCAAAGGGACTTAAAATCAGATAAGAGTCTTAATTTTGACTCATATAACTCCCTAAAACGGTTGATTCTCATAGCATCAGTGAGATACTATTGCTCATATAATCATGGCTAACACGTAACTTATTTATGAATAATTTAACAAATGCACCAAATAATCTAACGACAAATGCACAAAAAGTGTTTGCTGAACAACTTTTTTTTTTGAACAGCAAAATTTTATTTACATATCAGTAAGGCGCCGAAAGATTGCATCAAATAGTTCGGGCTGTTAAGCCAAGATTGCCACACCAAGTGGACTTTTTTACATCGATTCGAAATCCAAAGGAATTCAAGTCAACCTGGAACGTTTCGACCCATACTAATGACCCCTTTCAATTGTAACCCTTTTTGACCCATTGCCAAACCCATCCTACCTCTCCATCTTGCCACCAATAGGTTTTATAAACTTTTAAATGTAAAGAAGAAGAATACTGTGGCACCAAGAATTGTATGTAACATAGATAGCATGATTGAGGAAAAAGAAACCTGAACTTCAAATGGTTTGTGAAGGAATTACAAAAGAAAATTCTCAAGAGAAAAGTATTCAGCCATTCACATAGTTTTTGTTTGTAAACTTGATGTACAATATAGTACTGGAAACTTTTTAGGACATGCAAGTTGCAGATTTACACTTAAGACCAGCCAAAAAGAGCACGAAAGATGCCAAGTATACTGCCATCTAAAAGAGCTTTGAGAAGCCTAAGCTTGCCTGGTGTGTATGGTGGGTACCTTGCAGGCGCATCTCCAAAGAAACCTCTGTAGAGGACTGCTTTCTTGTGACTAAAAGCATCAAATGAAAATTTCCCATGGTATGCTCCTATTCCGCTTTCACCGACTCCGCCAAATGGTAATGTGTTGACCATAAGCTGCATAATTAAGCCACAAGAGGTATGAGAATAGTCATTAGATGAGTGTCTATGAGTATCTATGCAAACAGGATTGTACATAACTAGAGATGGCAATTTGAACCATTGACTTTTGTCATTCGAGTTATGTTTCATGTTTGACAAGTCAAACCGGTAAAATGAAATATTAAAATTTAAGAGAAATAAGTCAAACAGGTGGAACGGGTCTAACAGATCAAAAGTTTATATTAATACAAGGGTCCTCCAAAACCGTTTTGTTCAATAAAAGTAGATTATCATTTGTCAAATAAAAAATTAAATTATTATCACATTAAAATAAAATTTTGTAATAATATTTGACACTAATTATATATAAACATGCATGTTTTGGACAAGTGTACCAAACCCGGCCTGCATTAACAAGTTACCCATTTTGACCTGAACCCGTTTTTGACATGTTTCCCACCCCATTCATTCCTTGGCCTCTGCAAATAATGAAAATTGGTTTGTATAAGTTGAAGGGTAGTACATGTAAAGTGACATCATTAATGACTACAGCACCAGCAGATATGTTGCTCACAAACTGCTCCTTGAGCTGCTTCTTGTTGGTAAATAGGTATGCTGCAAGTGGCTTTGCTTTTGAGTTGATAAAATCAAAGCCATCTTCAATTTTCTCAACCTACATTAACCAAAAGAGAGATATCAATCACCTAAATTTAATAATTTATTAGAAAATTTTGAACCAAATGTCAATATTTACCGTTACTATAGGAAGTAAAGGACCAAATATCTCTTCATTCATTATCAGGGAGTCTTCTGGGGGATCCAGCACTATGGTTGGAGCAATTTTTCTGAAACAGTAGTAGGATTGGTTAAATCTACTAAACTAATTCACTATCAGAACGGCAAAATTAATTCTTTTGTACGTATCAAAACGGGTCAGGTTGGGTTCACCCAAACAACTTCTGTTCAAATTTTTTGAACTTTGTATACATAAATTATTGGGTCAAATATGAGTACAAAATATATTATTTATTTCTACAATAACTTAACTTACTGAACAAAAATATTTTGAAGGTTTAATGTCTTAGAAATGATCTTTGGTGACTTTCGACTCATTTGACATGTTTCTGTTTAAGCTAATTTTTCAATTTTACAATTTTGACATGTTTGAGATTCAACATGCCCAAATTGACCCATTTATTAGTAAATCAGTTGAAACAAAACTTACAGACTGCTCTTGTCTGTTAGACCTCCTAGAATTATCTTTTCAGAAACCCTGTCATCATCCAATAGCTTTGTCAGTCGAGCAAAGTGATTGGAGCTCACAACTCGAGAAATATCTTTTGACTTCAGAGGATCCTCTCCATAAAATTTGACCAGCTGATCTTTTAAAGAGTCTATCTGCAGAAATGATATCAGCTGACACGTTAACATCCCCTTTACCATGATTAAAGCCCTTTAAAGAACACTTACGTACCAACACTGGAGCATAATCTTTCGTTGTTATTATGTAATCAGGAGATACACATGCTTGTCCATTGTTACAACCCCACTTACCTGATATTATACGCCTCGCTGTCACCTGTAAAACACAGGATATCTCATCACATTTAGAAGTATATCCCGCCAGGTTAGAGAAGTGTGTACAAGCCAGATGTGGGAAATTGGTGGATTTCGGGCCGGGTAAAAATCGAAGCATGTAATTTTTACTTGGCTTAACCCAAAATACCTTTTGTCCAAAATGTTAAAAGTTTCTATAAATAAAAGTGTATCAGATATGAATACAAAAACTATATTATTTCAATACTAGATGAATGCCCGCGAGATGCGGCGGCGATGATGGGTAGTGGCGGCGAGTAGTGTAGGTTATTGATATAAAGGTAATTGATGTAAAAGGGGTAGTGTAGTTATTTTAAGAGTTGAGGGGATAGATGTTAATTAATTTCATTAAGGGTATTTTTGGTATACCAATGTTGAGTTGTTAGGAGGACAGAGAGAGAGAGAGAGAGAGAGAGAGAGAGGGGGGGGGGGGGGGGGTTTAAATGATTTATACATAGTATTATAGAAAAATAAGCAAATTAGTCGAATAATTTAAAATTTTTTAGCATCTTATGCATTTATAAATACACTTTGACTACCCTTTTATTAGCTAGTTAATTTTTTTTTTTACCCATTTGACCCTTTAAAGATAAAACGTAGCCTGAATCGACCCATTCATAGGTAAATGGGTCAAAATTGCTACCCCTAGTAGATCAAGAGCAAATCTTCTTACTGTTAAGTCAATGCCCGAATCAACCAAAACAGGGGATTTGCCTCCAAGTTCCAAAGAAACAGGTGTCAGATGTTTTGCAGCAGCAGCCATGACAACTCTCCCCACTCTCCCGTTCCCTACAAGGTTTCATTATTGTTTACTTAATAATGATTATGATTATGATGTAAGCGGCATATTGTCCACAGTCAAAATGTTTGAGATGTTCTTCCAGTGAGTGGCTAAATTACGAGAAAAATGTCAAAAAGTACCACTTCTAACACATTGATACTTCAACATATTTAAGACTTAACATTCCATGGTCCTGGATTAATAATTATCTAAAGAACCATTCCTAGAAGAACCTAATATAAATTCTAGTGAAAGCTTCTGGATTTAACATTAAGTCATGTTCAACAGTAGGCCAAGTAAAATGAAAATACAGTTAAGAATAAATCAAACTCCATCACATTAAACTTGCAACGTTGACTGACAGTCAAATATTTGAAATAACCTCCAACAATAACAACATATCAGAATCAAACCTGTATAGAATATTTTATCCCACTTCTGCTCCAGGAGGACAGTTGTTTCCTGAACAGCTCCTTCAACAACTTTAATGGCCGAGTTATCCAGAAATTCTCCAAAAAGTTTTGCCAGCAGTGAAGATGTGGCCGGAGAAATTTCTGAGGGCTTTAAAACAACAGCATTCCCAGCAGCAATTGCTCCTATGACTGGATCAACAGATAACACTTGGGGGGGATGGGGATGAAAAATAAATTAGAGAACCAAATCTTCAAAATATTATATCCAAGTACAATCACTGATTCATTGGACTTCTACTTTACATGTTGTTTGTAAATGTGATTTCAAGATAAAAATCAAACAGATATGGAAGAAAACAAGATTATTAACATACACATTGGGTAATTCCATGCTGATATGACCAATACAACGCCAAAGGGTTCCGACACTACTTCTGCTGATGAAGGAAAAGTGCCTAAATTCGTTTTCGCCTGCAAAAAAATATCAAAAAATATGTATAAAATCTTCCAATTTAAAAGTCAGGCAAGTTGTATGTCCCTACTACTTCAAATCAAAACACAGTTTACCTTTTCTGGTTTCATCCAATCTTTTAACTTCTTCAGAGCCAACTTGCATGAAGTTTTTATCATACCAATCTGAATTATAAAGCAATAGATCAAGTTCAGCAACAAAATCACCTTCATCATAGTAGTGTGAATGTAGATTGTACGTATACTCTACCACGCTCATTAAAAAAACAATACATACAACAAAAGTTAACAGTCAAATTTAATATTGGATAGTCAAATTTAATATTGTACGTATACTCTACCACGCTCATTAAAAAAACAATACATACAACAAAATCACCTTCATCATAGTAGTGTGTATGTAGATGGTACGTATACTCTACCATGCTCATTAAAAAAACAATACATACAACAAAAGTTAACAGTCAAAAGTTAATATTGGATAGTCAAATTTAATATTGGATAAGCGAAGTAACAAGTTGGCATATAAATGAACCAAACGAGCATTATATAAGTAGTTAGCAAGACATGGAAATAAGTAAACGCATTATCACGTTGAGAGAAAAAAAAAGGTTTCTGTTTGAAACATTTATCAGATCATATATATAATAGGATAATTAGAAATTTAGTGTTTCATCCAATGGTAAAATCAACACCCACATAGCCTGCAAATTGGCAAGTTTTGGGCCACAGGTGAAAGAAAATGAACTATACCTGTTTTTATCCATCATTCTTAGATAGAAAGAAAACTCCTCCAGAAAAATAATACATCACATATTATTAAAATTTTAAGTAATAAAATTCCACTTCTTAGGACAGCAACTCTGCAAATTTTCAACACAGTTTGGTTGTAGAAGAATAGGCTCAATAAATTAATGGGCCATACATAACCAAAAGTATTCAGCATCAATATAAATAACTTTCTGAAACTCAGCATTTATTGCATTCACCAAACTTAAAAAAATTGAGCAATAAATTGATAAAGCAAAAAAAAAAACATATAACATCAGCATATACTATGTAAAGTCCATTCATCACATCATATTCTCATTTGACTATAGGTCAACTTTAACTCAAAAACTAGTTTTCTTTTCTTATACGCATCCTAACCGGTATTCGTGTAGTCATTTCCCTGGCCATCCCAAGATATTTGCCCAGTAAGGTTCAAACCCGGGTCTCTTCTGAGACCTGCATAACTTCTTACCACTCAGCCACCTTGGTGATGGCTTAACTCAAAATTAGCTCTTGAACCCTTTCCATACAATCAAAAATCTGAACTAAACTTCTCAACTGACCGTTTAAGTGTTTTTAAATGTATCCAACTATACCTGAAAATATGTTAATGTATCCAACTCTAAAACTTGTTATTCTATCTATCGTTTTTTACTATAGTATGTATTCAATAACTTATTTATCCGCTAACAAGTATTTTTTTTTTCTTTCTGCTTACATGGTAACCATATAAAGTATCACATAATCGTACCACATCACCGACTTACAAGTCAAATACACACATTATCATTATTTGTAAGTTCGATACACACATTAACAAGTTCCAAAGTATAATACATACAACTGATTTTCGAGAAAAGTTAGATACACTTAACAACACTCGATCCTCTCAAATAAAATTAAATTCATAAAACTCACGAAATTTTAGGTCAATTTTTATTATTTATTTATTTTGCAGCACAGAGTCAGTCTACGGACACACACGCACAAATCATGAACAAATTTATTACACAACCAGATCTATATATTTTCTATACTACACACGCAGTCATCAATAAATTCCGTACGTATATAACACTCAATCATATCATTACACACCAAAAATACACATCATCATATCAGCATATACGTACACGAATATACAATATAAAAATATAGTAGTATATATATATGTACTAAATTGAATAGCAATAAAATCGGAACAAAGAGTTAAACCTCATGAACGAAAGCTTCCATTTCCGGTTTCGATAAATCGGAAAACAAGGCTTCGCAAATCTGTTTCTCGCTATTTTCAATCATCTTCAACAAATTCTTCAACTGCGATTGCCTCCATTCGTAACTCTTAGTTTTTCCGGTGTTAACCGTCGCTCGGAGCTCCTTCAGTATTCCTTCCGCCGCCGCCGTATCAAACACCGCCGGTGAATGTTTCTCTTGCTCTTCCGTCGCCATTTTTTTACTTCAAATAAATCTGTATACAATCACAAAAGATATATGAATATATCTATATGTATGTGTTTGACTGTATGTGTATGTATATATATATATATATATAAATGTATGACGTAAGGATGACTGGATGGTAGATTACCTGCAAAGTGAGTCGTAGAATACAAGAAATCGGATAGGTGTTGACGCGAAATAATTGACGGGTAGCTTGTTTGGCAGCTATGATGGAATAGTAGATAAATACTTATTTCTCTCTGTTTGTGTAAGTTGGTAACGGATCCTGCCTAAAAAAAGGGGGGGTTATTTTTAGTAATTTGGTTTAACAGAAGGACTGGCTAAAATGGTTGTCACTTGTCAAGGACTGTAGATATAAATTTTAAGTTAATTAATGTTATTTTCATGTTAAAGTGTGTAACAAATAATAATAATGGGATAATGACCCCTGAATGCACATAACTATGGCAAAATGGTTATGTTGTGTAGCGATCTTCTAAAATGTCTATGTGATGCACCTAACTTGTAAAATTGTCCAAAAGATG
>JAOEHQ010023044.1:0-14252 GCA_025447715.1 Asclepias incarnata
TATGAGTTACAGAATTTAAATATTAATTTGTATCTACTTTGCAGCTATGTGAATTGTCCTTCCACAAAACTCGACACCTGAGGAATCCTTACAATGAAAACTTGCCAGTGAAGGTACCATTTCTTGCTATGTCATTGTGTCTTTTTAGTTCTCATTTCTATATGTTATGTTTCTTCTTTGCATTTTATATTAGCATTGAGCAAATATATTTTATGGATTATATCATAATAATGCCTAGCAGAAATAGTAGAGTTGCCGACCAAAAAATGAAGTCAATATATTTGGTGCTTTTTAAAGATTTGAAAATTTCAGGTCCATAAGGATTTTTTTTGGAGTCAATTCCGTATTAGATAATATTATTTCGGTTATCCAGGTTCCCTTTATCATCTTTTATATAAAAAGGGTAGGATACTGTTATGTAACGTAATTTACTATATATGTTTGTGTGCGTGTCTAAATGCATATATATCTTGTATGAATAACTGTTCTTTTCTCTTATATGGATATAGATAAGCCGAGATTGTCAAGAACTCGAGCCCTCTATTGGAGAACAGTTGGCTTCACTATTGTATGTTGAACCCGACAGCGAACTCATGGTACCTTTATTTCTTCTTTTCAATCCTTATTGTTCTTGTAAGGATATATATATATATATATATCTATATATATATATATATATATATATGATAAGTCGGCTCAGAACACTCGAATGAATGGATTACATTAACTATAAACTAGTGATGTTGACTTTAAACATGCTTGTTCTAGTCTCATTGCAAACCAGCTGTTCATGTAGTAAATAAAAAATAACACTATAGGTTGCAAGAACTAATGATGGAAATGTTAATGATAAGGATATTAATGTGTTTAGTATTTACATGTTATCTTTATAGGCAATATCACTTGCAGCAGAAGCGAAGAGAGAAGAGGAGAAAGCAAAAGGAGTTAATCCCGAGAATGCAACTGAGAATCCTGATATTGTCCCATTCGAGGACAATGAAGAGGAGGAGGAAGAAGAAAGTGAGGAAGATGATGATGGTTTTGACCAGGGTTTCGGCATGACTGCACAAGGTGGTAGAGGAAGAGGCAGAGGGATGTTATGGCCTCCTCATATGCCCTTAGGACCCCGCCCTATGCCTGGAATGAGGGGATTCCCCCCTCTGATGAACATGATGGGGCCTGATGGATTTCCTTATGGAGGGGTTGGACCGGATGGGTTTCCTGTCCCCGATCTTATGAACATGGGGCCCCGTGGTTTCCGTCCATTCGGGCCTAGATTCCCTGGTGATTTTCAACGACCGCCATTCTCTAATATGATGTTTAATGGCCGCCCTGGGCCCCACCAGCATGGAAATTTCCCCGGGGGTGGATTTGGGATGATGATGGGTCCAGGACCTGGGCGTGGCCCATTCATGGGTAGTGGCTCAGCAGGAAGAGGTGGAAGGCCGCCTTTCTCACAGCAGCAGCAGCTACAAAGTTCTCAGAATACTAGTCGAACTAAGAGGGATCAGGCAGCAGTGGGTGGTAATGATAGATATAGTAGCGGTGGTGGTTCTCAGTCCATGGGCCAGGACATTGGCAGGCCTGATGATGAGGCTCAACCTGGTGGTGAAAATACTTTCAAAAATGGGGAAAGTGAAAGTGAAGACGAGGCACCAAGGAGATCAAGACACGGGGAAGGAAAGAAGAAGAGGCGTAGCGTAGAGGGTGATGCTGCCACTAATTCTGATGAAAAAGCTTAACTATGCCTGAAAATGTTACCATTAATATTTTGTTAGGTCTCTCAACTCATTAGTAACTTCAGATCCGAGTGTACTTGTGGTGTTACTTACAGAGTTAGTTTGTCATTAGTTATGGTGTTTGGTTAGCAAGCGGTTGGTTGCTAGTTTCTTAAATGGCCATGTACATTAGCTTCATTTACACAGGATTCTTATGTATGCGATCAATCGTTGGGATGTTCTATACTGATTGAAATATGTAATTCTTTACCTTCATATCATAATTGAATCACAAGTTTATGAGTAGTTTATACTCCAATAAGTCATATGGAATGCTCCCAATGTTCTGATATTGCTAGAGTTAAGTTCAAATTTTGGATTAGAAAGATAAACTATACCAAACTACAATTGTGAATTCAGCCGTGTCTTGGAATATAGGTCAATCGATGGCTTGTGGTAAACGGAACTTTGCGATCCAAAGAGCAAGGATGGTTTATTTACAATTTGGAAAATATAAATGAAAAAGGATGTTTGACTTGGTAAAAAAAGAAGTAATCGAATTCTTGCACAAACAAAATGATCATATTTTTTGACGTAATCGTTAAGCACTTGTATGACACTAATAAACAATTAGTATGGATAAACACATAATTTCTGTTCTTAAAGTCTGATGCTCTGCTCGGATTAAAATAAGATGTGTGTTAGTCAAGGATTTATATCGAAAACATGACGCGACAAATTAATCACTTTCAGTCGTAAACCGGGTTAACCAAATATTTGGTAATACGGGGATCAGTTTGAACAGACTACAGTGCATTTGCAAACTTACCATTAGATGTAAGGAACTTACAATACGTAACATAATCCATTACCTAGACAACATGTGTTTTTTTATTTGAACTATGGCAACCAAGTGTTCCTTTAGTTTAGCGAGATGCTCCATTAAGGTTGGTGATCCACATTGACGATTATACTGAGGGGCGAATAAAAACTGGTGAGAGTTGAGGGGATGGTGGTCGAGAAGACAACCGAAGAAGACTGACTGAAAACAAGAGTTACTTCAGTTGTTACTTTATCATTTTTAAGTGCGTTATATACAATTGCAATTTTGTTAAGGTTGAAAAAGAATTTAGAATACGATCAAGTGTACTAAAAACAAAAAACAATTGAGTTATAATAATTATAAAGAATTATAATATATGTGCCTAAAAACTATGTTTCCCTATTCAATTAATTTTTGTACTCTTTTAAACACGTATCTTCATCATTGATTTTGACATGCGTTTTACTCCTCTACTTATGAGACAGACACGTCTTTAGGCCTATTTTGTTAGTAGTAATGATATTCGTACCACTGTTTTTAATAAATCTACCACAAGATACTAGAATTTATGCATACTGTTAAATGCACAATGTTGGTAAAAATATGGTACAAGTATCATTGCTAGGCAAACCTATCATTTTTCATTTTGTTGAGACGTACTTTTAATTTATATACCAGTTGTCTCGAGTGACAAACACATAGATTATATAGGAGTCCGTTTTTGGAATATATTACCAGGCAGGCAGACATGTTAACAAATGTATATTCTCGTGAATAAGGTCAGATTAGATGTCAACCAAATAAAGCCATACAAGTCGAGTACATGCCTGATGAATTGCTATTCTCAAACTTATGACCAACAAGGCAAAAGCAAGACACAATCACACCCTTTTCAATCATAAAAACATAAGCCATTTGATAAAGGTTCCATTGATAATCACAATAGTGAGAGCCATAACAAAACTGTATCTTTTCTTTTAACCGAATGACCAGTTGGTTATATTGGTCATTGATCAAACTACAAAATCATTATCAACAAGTTTCATCCATATTTTGTCCAATCAATGAGATTATCTTATTCTTATCATTAACTAATGAAACTTTAGACATTAAGAGTCGATGGAGCACACGACTTTTTAAACATACAACCATTTCGTAACAATCTTCAAATGAGCACCCCTCCATTGGCAAACCATTTACCAATCACCGGAGCGACAATCTGTAACCCAATGGGAGGGGGAAAGAATCATTATCCCTATTTCCGACTGCATGCCCCATCAATAATGTACATGATTAATCTGAAATACACAAGAAATTTGCATTTTGCCTGTCCTATGAGCACAATGCTACAGCTTTTGAAAACTGAACTAACCCGGACTTCAATCTTGCCACTATTACTCTGGTGGGCTTACTCCAACATTCTTTTTGCTGCCACTGGCGTCTGGCTCTGATAAGTCCGTGGTGGAAGAATCAATTTCCGTGCCATGGTGGTCATCCGGCTCCGATTTGTCGGTGGCGGAAGGTGGAGGAACCTCCTCTTTGTTTGGAACATCATCGGCAATATCAGGCTGGGGATTCACTTCAAGAATACCATTTGGAAGACTATCGGTTGCAGCCTGAGATGTTTCAGCAGACTCGGTTGTCATAACCGATGGTTCGGTGGACGGTTCGACCGATTCTCTCCATTCAATCCATTCAGGTGGCTTATCATCTTCGCTTGGTCTTGACTCATCAGTCGACTTCCCAATAGTAGTATCCTCTGGGACAGCATCTGACTCGGGGACCTCTGATGTTGCAGAATCGACCAAGGTTTCAATATTTTCACCGGAAGTAACCTCATCGTCACCACCATCATTGCCACCAGTAGCACCCTCAGTGATGGGTGAGGGTGAAGCTACTGCGCTGGTAGATTGCTCATGAACCTCCCTCTCCTCCTCAAAAGCAAACCAGTTCGAGTTCGTGAAAAGCGACCCACTAAAACAACAAATCCGGCAGAACAAACATTAGTTCATGTTAAATTGTTAGATTTATGTCATCCAGACGGGCTATTATGACAGCTTTTCAAATAAAAGGCCACAAAAAAGACCGTCTACTTAGAACACTTATCAAACAGTCGCTAGACCAGAGGTATGATGAAATAATTAAAATACCTTTCTTGGTCATCTCCAAGCCGAAGCGAAGATATCACCACTTCAGCAGATTCATCATCAAAGTAAACATCCTACAAAAAAATTTGTTATGAATGAGCTCCTACTTCTGTAGATAACATAAGAAAATTAACAAAAAATTGACTCATGTAAGTCATTTTTGCCATAACAATAATCTAAATCTAGCCTTCAAGTAGCAATTAATCTTGCTTCATTTCATCACACTAAAATAGATGCTGGTGATTCACTTCCATTGATTTTGTTTGTAGTAATAAAAAGAAACTTGTCATTAATGAAATGATGCCGTACACTAACATGACTTGGTGATACACATACCTCATCTTCTCTTTCCAGTGAACCATGAGCCTGGACACAGCAGACAGTAAAGAAGAAAGAAGTGTTTCAGAGAACAGCAGTCAAACAAATAATATAAACAATAAAAAACAGTAGACCACACTTAAGAAACCTTTTATAAGCACTCGTGGTTGAAAAGATTTTGTTTGAACCTACGCCTATCTATGTGCGTGTGTATCACAACTATACAATAATTCGTGTAAAATGAAGAAAAACAAATGAACAAAAGGAAAACGAGATAAATAACACATGAGCAAGAAGAAACATGACTGATATGCAGTATACCTCATCATTGTCATCATTTTCATAGATACCGTATCGGAATGCCTGGCTTAGATTATTGGCTAAAGCTGCCACGTCGTAGTCTCTATCTTGGTAATCGTCATCATCACTATCTCTACCACGATCATGAAGTGTAGTAGGTCTCCTGATGATTTGGTCGGATAGAAATACAACAATCAATCAAATAACCACCACAATTAAATAATACACTGACATGCAAAAAACCCTTATATTTCTCTTAACAAACTCATAAATAATAACATATGATAGGTAGATGCTGAACCTCGTAAAAATCATTATAATTCCCTGACAAATACCCCCAGCAATAGCATCTCAATATGTAATTTAATCAAACACAATAGGCCAAAAACCTATGTCTACATGATATGAAACAAAATAAGGTATCGACTATAAAACTCACCCGCATGCCCACTGGTAGACGTTTTCAAGTGCATTACGTTTAGCAAGTACATCTGTATGCCAGTCTACCCATTCACTATCACCCTGTCAAAAGGTATTAAGCCATCAGATTGTACAAGGCAAAAGTCACAGTAAAAAAATTATAAGGACAGGTATACTCAATCAGATAACATTGTTTTGACCACTTCTAAAAAAATTATAAGAGTAAGACAGAATATAACTTGGCCAAGAACCAACTAAATTATAGAAGATATTCTAACTACCATGGAATCCTTTGAATTATTAAGTAAACATGTGTGAGAAAAGGTGAAAAGATGGACAAATTGAATAACAAATCAAAATGGAAATATTTTGGCAGCAGTTGCACTGAGCTGAAATGCTTTCTACCCAAAAATGTTTAAATTCCTTATGACAAATCATTGTGTCAAATATGATTACGTAATTCTTATTATTCCAATAAAAATAGAACTTTTTGAACAAAAAGATTTAAGAAGTTTTTTTTGGGTAAAAGGGTTTCACCCTGGTTAGAAAGATTGAGAACATTATCCTAACCAAACCCTTCATATAAAAATAGGCCAAAACTACCACCTTGATGTATCACCAAATGTTAAGAAATACTTCAAAAAGAATTAATCACAGAATATGAAAAGATAAGTGTCAACCAAGACACAATCACACAAAGACATGAGAAAACCTGCAAAAATGACTGTATGTAGCTAATATTAGCCCCTTGTTCAATAAGTTTGTTGGATATACGTGTCATGTGCCCAACATTTCCTATCCTTGGTGGGGTTCTTCCTTCAGCAGGGACTGTTGGCTGCAACAGTGCCTGAATTCGATTAAAATTATGCACAAGTAATATTTCCTTCAAGCATCGGGGACATTCATAAATAAATAAAAAAAATCATCATGATTTCAAAAAGCTGTGCATTACATTCTTTGGATCAGCGACCAATGCACTATTTTTCGCAGCATCAAGAATTTTCTTGACAAGTTGACAATCTTCAAGAATATGCTGAATGAGTGAAACATTCTTGCTTTCAAGGCAAGAATCTATTATTTGCTCAATGTGGTGATGAATGAAGTTATTGTATGGATACCTAAAGTCATCGAAACAAAGTTGGGTTGGAAAATATATCCATATCTCTGACACAAAATACTTCTGGAGATAAATATGGCTAAGTGGAGAGGAACTTACTCAAAAAATAATTCCAGAATACGTTTTAAGGCACCAAGGCGGATCAACTCCTTCTCAGCTGCTTCGCTACTAACAGTCATTAGGACTGAAATGAATTCAATAATCTGAAATTTGCAAATGTTAATTAGCAACAAATTAATTCAAAAACTAACTAGCCACTGCATAATATACATAATCAATCACAAAGTAAGCGAATCGTAAGCAAGCGAATCGTAATTACTGCTACCCAAAGTAAAGTAAAAAGACGACCTTTAGGCGATTTTTCCCAAGAGGTGGCTGCAACTTGCCATAAGTTGTAAATAGAACATTTCCTTCTGCTGAAACATCCAAGAGCTTTAACAGGTTTCCTGTATAATTCAAAGCAAAATTACTCAATATTTTAGTTCATACCTCACAAGAAACTAGCTTATAATTGTACACCACGTGAGAAAACCATGCATGATACCAAATACAGTAAGGAAATATAATGATATTATAGTTTCAACGCTGACAACATGACAATACCTAGGCTCTCCAACATGCCTTCCACAGTCTCAGGCTTGGCTGTTACTACAGATCCATGACTAGACTGCCGGTTGTAAATGTAATATGTCCCTGATGTTTGCCTCTTAGGATCCAATAAAGATATGCATACAGACAATGAATGAACTAAAACTGATTTTGGCCGTGAATCCTCCAAAGCATGGCGAAATAATCTTGCTATGAAACTGCAAAATCAAGCATGATAATGTTAATGTGTTCATTAAATTACGAGAAAAATACATTTTAAGCTGCAAACTCCTGAAAAATAAAAATTCAGATGCTAACCTTGGGCTGGATATTTTTGCAGCCAGTCCTGGGGGGGCATATCTTGTTATAGCACAAAGTGCTTCTGCTGCATTGGCATGCACTTCAGGACAATCCTTCAACATTTCAGTTGTAAATTTTAAATTAGTTTATAGCTCCAAATTGCCGAGAAGATTAAACAAGAAACCATTGTAAGAGACAGCCAACATTTGCTACATACAGATGCTAAGAAAAATATGGTTTCAACATGAATTGCAGAATTGGCGTCAAATAATCTATCACAATCCCAAGAGACTATCCTCTTAGTAACCTGAGAAATTCTTGTAATGAAAACATGAAATAAAAAAATTACATCGTTCATTCTTCAGAAAATTTGAGGGAACTTCATGCATGTTATGGAAAGTTTAGTCCTTGACTCCTTGGTGGGAACATGTTGACGAAGGACACGGCTATTTCCTATGTCGAAGTAGACTCTGTCACAATTGGGCATAATAAGCCATGTGAAACTTGGCAGAAAAGCACAGTAATGGTCAAATCCATAGTCGGGATAATCAAAGTTGCCATGATGTTTTCTTTTATTGAAGATTGTTACCAAAAAGGAGAACTTCAGTTGAGTACTGCCAAATAGGTATTCATGTATTTTCTGTATTTTATGTTTCTTGCTCGAACCCTAGATCTGCCCTCCTACGACTCATACTCAATCTGTGGGTGGAGCATGTACAAAATGCTTTCATACATCTACTTCCTTCAGCCTAGTCATCGATTTACTGGCATCAAATGATCAGATTGCTTTATAAACCTATTGATTGACCTCTAGCTTAAATGTGAAAATCGATGTTTCAGCAGTACAAAATATCTTGAAAACTTATTTCAGGAATTCTAATGTACTAAAGACTCGGCACAAGAAATCCTTACAGCCTATACATAGCCAATTGAATAGAAATTCTCAGAATTTATGTTGTCAACCAATAGAGCAGATAATGGAGTTGATGGCAAGACATGCATTGGATAGAAATACTCTATAACGTACCGTGGAACCGAACTTATCAACAATCATCTCCAACACATCTGTATCTTCTAGCCACTGCATTGAATCTACATAGCTGGTGTAAAGATGTTCATCAGCACCTATTAGACGAATAAGAACCTGTACCCAACAATAAGAAATAGATGGGACGGATGCAGACACAGATACAGAATTACAGATACAGTGGGAGAAAAATAGTAATGCCAAGAGAACTCACCTCCATGATGGATGTAATTCCTATCAGGTCAACCAGCTTTTTCATGATATCCTGGTGAGCCTGGGCACAGGGTATAAACAACTCAGATATTTGAGCGAAAAACAAATATTATTACAAAGTTTATACATTCTATAGAGTTCAAAGTTGGTAAAGTATGAGGATTTCCCCCTATTAATAGCTAACTTACTTGAATATAGTTCATTAAGGGAACTGTCTTTCGCAGCAAAAGGCATATAACCACCTACAGAATAAAAAGATAACATCAGCCATTCAAACAAGCGATCTTAAAAATAACGTGTAGATGAGACCGGGACATAAAAACAAAATAGATGAAGTAGTGATTCCAGCAAAATAACAGATTAAATTACCATATGAAAACTCAAAGTGACAACTGGATGAACTTACTTTACTGAAATAGCCAGCCAATAAAGCACTATGAGGGTGTTCTGGTTCAAGGAAGGAGAAGAGCAGGTTCATCAACTGCAACGACATACGAACAACTTATTTCTCAAGGCAATAACAGTTAAACAACCTGGAGTACACTTCTGATTTTTAACTCAATAACGTAAAAGAAAGAGATCTATTGTTACATACCTCCTCATCCTCAACCAAGGCTTTGAGAATGATATCGACTTCACAAGTGAAGATCTCACAAGCAATAAAAGGGAACCTAGAACATAATAATACTCATTATCTGATAGTTAATTATCTTAAGTAGATATAATAGGTAGATCCCAGTCCACTAAAACAATGCTAGCATCTGAAGATACTCGAAAAAAATGGCCCAAAAAAACCTACTTGAAAGTTCTCGCCTTCTCTGCATCTTCAGAAGGTTCTTCCACTATATACCGAACAAGTTGTTCAACCTGAGTCCTCTCCCTCAAACTACAATTGACGGTAAACACACATTCTATATGTTAGAATGCAAAAGATAGCTATGAATATGACCCAAAAAAAACCCTCAAGATCAAGTTATTGACTACCACAAGAATACTACGAACAGGCCTTTGGCCAGCTGTATCCAAGGTAGACCCTAGGTGGCCCATCAACCAAATAATGATTGGTTCAAGTTCCAACTGAGACAAATGTGAGGGGTGAGTTTGCCGTTCTTTTTTGAGTAATACAACCATCGAACACAAAAGCAGTTTAAAAATCCCCATCTAAAATTGTTTGAGCCACCTACACATTAGGTGTCCCTCCAACTCCATCAGCTAGTGGAGGCCACTAAGATTGATCTCCTAGGAGTCAGTATCCCCCACCCCTTCGATTAGCCATTATCAATTAAGTAAGTGACTCAGAAATTAAGCAGGCGTCATATTATTACTATTTTGAACTTAGAAAAAGCCTTTCCTCCTTTGAGCATGGGGTTAGTGGAACTATGAGATAAGACACAAAATAGAAGTATTTCCATTAACACGAAACATAACTAAGGTTTTAGCTCAACTTGTTCACAAAAACATTATAGTAATGTATTTTTACGATCCACTTAGGCCTCCACTAAATTCTGCGTAGATTATAAGTGTCATGCCACCACAGGTTGCCACTAGATGTTTAAACAAAAGAGGTAACTAATGCTACATTTAAGAATATGATTTATGAACCATTATATAAGTTCCATGACACAAGGTGGCCACTAGATGCTAGCAAATAAAAAATTAAGTTAAAATTTTTTTTACTTACAAATTGATGAGCCGGTTATTAAGAGCTTTGCATTCTTGGATTATTTCATCCTCATCTAAAAGCTCCTCTAGTGTAAAATTTTCCTTGTCCATAATTGTCTCCACCTGGGATAATTAATAGTCAGTGATATCTCAGAGACCTTTTAAATGCAGAGCAATTGATATTATAATCCTATTCATTAATTAATGACCAGGATCACAATAAACATAATGTGGCAATCAAATACTTGTTTGTAGATTACCTTTCCTTAAAAATAATCAAATCATATCTGATTTCACTCACGACATACAAACCAAGTACTAAGTACACGAAACAGATTAATCAGTATGATTCAAGGAAATCCAACAAATACACCAGTCACATCAAGAGACCCTTACAAATCCCAAAGCTAATAATCATGCATATGTCTAATACTCTAATGTCTAATTGTCTATAGCATACCCCCGCATGTACATATTGTATCACAAGAATTCAATCAGTTTTGACTGGAATTAGTACAAACCAATCATTTGATAAAGGTACGGAAGATGGGTTCACGTCGCTATCTAAGCGCATATATTTCTTTCCAAGTGTATGGCATAAACTCTATAATCAACTTCATTTGTTAAACCACCAGCTCTACATGTTACTACAATCATTTTACCGTCAATCAGTAAAGCAACAACCTAAATCAAAGGCTGTGTTTCTTAAGCACTTGCTAGAAGCAAAAACAACTCTTCATGGACCACTGGGCCTCATTTAGAACGGATAAATGTTTCTACACCAGGACGTCACATGCTGCAGCATACACTTTCTCTGGACCCGTTAAGATACCTCAACTTTAGACCTTTTACCTTGGTTTTAAAAAGCGCGCCTTAGGCGCGCTTAAGCGCTAGGCGCACCTAGGCGCAAATGAAAACGCTTTATAGTACATTAGGCGCATGGTGTACAGAAAGCGCGCGTTTTTTGGGATTTTTAGCGCTTTTCTTTTAATCCCAGGCGCTAAAAAGCGTGGGATTTTTGTACAGGAGGCGCTTTAATGAATCTTTAATAATCTGGACTGTGAAATAGGCCCAGAAAATAGGCCCATTTAGTAATTAAAAGGGTCCAATACTCTATAAAAATAAGGGCGGTAAAAATTTGGGGGTTTTTAACCTAATTGAGGTACGTACGACTACAACCATTACTCCCATTCATCTCCTTGCTGCTACTGTAAAAAGTGAAGATAAAAAAGTTGCTCGTCACCTTTCTCAACCTCTCAATCACGAGTTCAAGACTTCATCCAAGGTTAGTATGTTCTTCCTCCCAACCTTTCTTTCTCCATCTGTAATCTATTATGTTCATGCTCGCAACCTTTCTTTCTCTATCTGTTATGTTCTTCCTTCCAACCTTTCTTTTTTGTTTTATTCTTTAATCTTCTAGTGTTTTTTTTTATATTTATTTTACTTTTTGTGATTTTCTGCTACAGTAATTTTGCTTCAATAATTTTTACTGCTGTTATTTTTAGAAAATTTAGTAAGTTCATATTTGTTTTGTTTGTTTAGTTGTATAAATGGACAATGATGGTGGTGAAGATGATGTTGGTACAGCTGATGTACATCTTACAGACCCGAGTAGAAAATATGGTGATGAAGACAAGACAAAGAAGGGTCGTTTCACTTGCAAATTTTGTCAACATGTTAATACTGGGGGGGTATACCGGCTGAAACAACACTTAATTGGTGGTTTTAGAGCTGTTATAAACTGTCCCAAGTGTCCAGAACATGTTAAACAAGAGATGAAGGAGTTTATGATGAAAAAAGCTATGGCAAAACAAGCAATGGATCCAACGGCAGGTGGTATTAATTTTGGTGAGGAAGACGAGGAGGATTGTGTGGTAACAAAGGTGCAAAGGGGAGGTGCGTCAAGCCAAGCACCAGTGGCTAAAAAACCAAGGCAAAAGGGTCCTCTTGATATGTTTTTCACTCCTAAACCAGAAGACATATTGAAAGGTAGGAAAGGGGGAAAACAACAAACTATAAACGAAATTTGTAAAAAAGAGTTGAGAGCCAAAACTTGTAGACATATAGCTAGATGGTTTTATGATGCGGCTATTCCTTTTAACGCGGCTACCTATGATAGTTTTCATATCATGTTGGAAGCCGTAGCACAATTTGGTCCCGGCTTTCAAGGACCAAGTATGCATGAATTGAGGGTGCCACTACTTTCAAAAGAAGTAGAAGACACAAAATTGGAGATAAATAATCATAAAAAGGAATGGGTTTCAAAAGGATGTTCCATTTTATCAGATGGATGGCGTGATTCAACCGTTCAAAAAGATATTGTTAACTTTCTTGTTAATTCTCCTAAAGGATCCGTATTTATGAAGTCGATAGATGTATCCGACATAACAAAGGATGCTCATGCATTATGTGCAATGCTTGAAGATATGGTCGATGAGGTGGGAGAGTAGAATGTGATACAAGTTGTTACTGATAATGCATCAAACTATAATTTGGCGGGTATGTAACTAACTTATAAGTTATAACTAAGCATGACATTATTTAATGTTATATTTGTGATGTTAATTTCTAATTTTTTCACTTGTAATTTATAGGTAAGTACTTGGAAGGTTCGAGGCCACATTTATATTGGACACCGTGTGCAGCCCATTGTATTGATCTTATGTTGGAGGACATAGGAAAGATTCCAAAGATCAAGGAGTGTTTGAAAAATGCAATGTTCGCGAATGGGTATATATACAACCATGTTGGCCTTGTTAATACGATGAGAAGGTTTACAAACCAACGAAATCTTCATAGACCCGCGGTTACTAGGTTTGCGACTTCATTCATCACCTTATCACAAATGCATAAACAAAAAAGTAACTTGCGAAAGATGATTGTGTCGGATGAGTGGAAGGTAAGCAAGTGGGCGAAGGATGCGGGTGGAAAGAAAGTAGCAGCTACATTTCTTCAAGAAAGATTCTGGAGAAATATCATGTATGCTCTCAAGTTGACAGGACCACTCGTTAAAGTCCTTATATGAATCTATGAATAGGGCTAAGGAGGCCATTGCAGCTAGTTTTAGAAACAAAGATGTGGAATACCAAAAAGCATTCGAGATAATTGACAAAAGGTGGGAATGCCAGCTTCATCGACCATTACATGCTACTGGATTTTTTTTGAATCCCGAATTATATTATGACAATGAAGAGGAAGCAAAGAGTGGAGAGGTTATGGAGGGTCTTATTAAGTGCATTGGAAGATTAGTTCCTAATCAAAGCACTCAAGACAAAATTATGGAACAATTGCATTTATATCAAGAGGCGAAAGGTCTTTTTGGCAATCCAATGGCTATACGACAGAGAAAGACGAGATCTCCAGGTATGTATTGTCTTTTATAAACCTGAAATAATCTGTTTTTTCATTCTGTTTAATCTGTTTTTAACTGTTTGTTCCGTTTAATCTGTTTTAAACTGTTTTTACAACCTGAAATATTGTGTTTTAGTGTTTTATAAATCTGTTTTTAATCTGTTTTTGTATTCAGCATTTCTGTTTTTGCATTATAAAGCTGTTTTTAATCTGTTTTATAGCTGATTGGTGGTCTAGCTTCGGAGGTCATGCTCCCGAATTACAAAAG
>JAOEHQ010023055.1:0-14251 GCA_025447715.1 Asclepias incarnata
TGTTTGGCATTGCCATTAATTTATAACAATGTTGTTTGCTCTGATATCAAAGTGCTGTTACTTTTAGAGGCCATATCTTTTATGTTTGTTTGTGTTTCTGCATGTATGGAAAGATATGGTGGGCTAAGAACATAGCCATTACACCATTTTTGCATTTCATTCTCTTTGCTTTCAGTTGACTAGAAAAAAAGTGAACTTTATATTGCCTTTTTCTTGCTTCATTCATCATGTTTACTTGTAGTGTCTGATTACTTCTGTAAGTTTTTTGTATGCATACCACTCTCAGAGTCTAATACTCATGTTTTATTTTGGACAGGACCTGTACTACTGTCTCATGGACATTCCGGTGTTTTTATGAGAAGGTGATTGCTTAGTTACTTGATTATGCTTACACTTGCACTAATTTGATGAAATTCAACCATTTCTCTTGTCTTTGCATTGCAATTTCATGCTGAAGTATCTTTTAGGTTCATAATTGAAATTCAACAGAGTTGTGTTTGTGCTGCTTACTTTAATTCTCTTAGTCGGGTGTGTATAAATGTATCGCTAAAGAAGTTGATGTTTTTAATATTCTACTCTGTTTAGCATAATTAAACACGGGCATAATTTATTCTTCAAAAAATAAGGCTATTTGTACTAAATGTACTAGTGGGGAAGTTTATGAAATAATTTACAATATGTAGGCTAAATAATACTTGGTGTAGTTATAGCTGTATTTTTAAGTTCATCGTAATGTTAGAATGTGAACAATAGAAACGTGACTTTACCATAATACCAGAACTTGGCATAGCCAAATTCGAAATTTAGCATCTCAAAGGACTGAAAGGAGTAGCTCTAGAATATGTTCGGACAACTGAAATCTCATGCCTACTTAATATGTATACGTATATAAAAAATGGCACTGGTTCATTTTTGGTATTTTATTTTGTTGTGTTTCTGTAGTTTTATTGGGTTTGTCCCACCTTAGGACCTAGGTTTTCAATATTGTTTTGTTGGCCCAAAGCCATATTATTTAACTTTCAAGTTAGTTCTGAGATTGTTTTGAGTTATATGTTAGTCTTTGGTGAGATGTCTATGTCTTAGGTATTACTCTTTGAATAATTCTTAATTCCCAAGTTCTTGCTCCTTTTAACTTGTTTTTCTTGATTTCGTCTTGCATCAGTATTTTCATTTGCAGATGATTTTTTAGCTCTATGACTAGAGTAGGTAGATTATGAAGGCTAGGTATTTCCATTCTTGTCAAGAATTCCACCTTTCTTGGTATCCAGTGTGCATTTTTGAGGTGTTATTGCTACAATACTTTGGCAAAGTAAGAGGATATATTGATTTTAATCCCTATGTGATCCATGACACTACGATGGTGGAGGCAAGGTGCCTTTTTAAATCACGAATACAAGAAGGTCTAAAACTGTTGAATTTTAATATCTAATGCCAACGAGAGATACATTGAACCTAGATGACTAATAACATCTTTTAAACCATTAAAGTCCATAGACAATGTATTGAAATTGCCACCTGATCAAAGTATCATTGTAGTGTTTTAAACTCGAACCTTCAAGATGAACCATACCCCACTTGAATTTTTATCCCGTAAGAACTCGTATGAACCATCAACCACATGAATACTCTTGGAAACTAGCCCAATAGTAATTATTTTATAAGCTAGCCATGTGTAGATTGTCATACTGGTTATTAGGTCTTTTGGTTCTTATTTTTTTTAAATGAGGCATGTCTCATATTAGCTATTGATGGGAGTGCCATCATGTATTGTAGCCATTTTTTGTGTGATTAATATCAATTAGCCAGGGTAAAACCCTTTACCAAAACAGAAAAACTAGCTTGCCTGAGAGACTGAAGAGTCGAGTGAGCATTGGAAGAGGAGCTTATTTTTGTTTTCTCTTGATCGATCATTTCTGGTGTGAGTTCCATGCAGAGGTCTTTTTACATTGGACTCAGCTTCCTGAAGGGTTGTAGGCTCATATATAGAAGCCTAAGATTACATACACATGTCGAGACAAATACTTGAAAGCTACAATGTACGATAAAGTCAGAATAATTTCGGCAAGACTACATTTTCCTAGAACATTGATTGATAGGATTCAGAATCTTAGTTACTGACTATACTGTCTTGCATTTTGTTATTTACTCTTGTAGTTTATATATTTAGAATCACATTTTTAGCCATTCTTAGTATTTTACATACGGATAAACTTATTTATCTGGTTGGGAGCGCAATAATTTTTTTGTTTCTCTGTTGATAGTTGGTAAACATTTGGCACTGCTATTACATATTATTTCTTTCTGGTTTTTATTTTGTTTAGAGAGTTCATGTGCAAATGCACTCATGGTCCCAATTTGTATAAATTAGCTATTTGCTGGTTGTAGTGGTCAGGAATGTAAAATTAGCAATTTGCTGACTCATACGAACCCAAGGATGGGTTCGACCCAGTCCTGCTGGATAGAGAGAAACAGGGTGGGGGGAAACTGGATGGAGGGAAAATAACTGAAAATTTGGGAGTTGGGCGGTTATTCACAAAATCAGGGAGTGGGGTTAACTGTTCCCACCTATGTTTAGTTTAAATATTTGTGTTTCCTGCATTTTTCTTTTGTCTATGTTTATTTTGATTTAGCAAACTTGGATTTAAGTTCTGGGATTTTATCAATGGTTCCATTGCCGGGAAATCAAAGGGCGCCTACAACCCGGAATTTGGCGCGTCAACTAGCGACCATTACAGCACTAATAGAAGCCATTCTTGCATCCTTGAGGGACGATGTTGAAGAAATCAAAGTTCAGATGTACGGTGCAGTTCATGCAAATGATGACGCCTATGGAGATGATGGTGATGGAATGAACGCAGATTCTGAAGGGGATGACGTTCAAGAACAGATTCCTTGCGAAGATCTTCAGGCAGACATCAAAAAACTTGATAAAACTGATGATGCTAACATCACTGTGAATGAGAGGTCTGCGAAGGAGACTGTAGAGAAAGGTTCCTTGCGGATAACCGAGGAGGAAAAGAAAGATGTATCAGAAACCGATGATTATTCACCTCCATCTGCCAGCATATCAGCCTTATCACTCGTTTCCGCTTCCAAACCACCCTTTCTCTTTGCAGTCGCATCTCTACCACCTGCCCTTGCCAACCTACAGCCGATGACAACCAAACTGCCACCAAATACTCAGCAAGGCAGTACACCTATCACCCAATACTCAGCAACTTTTCATCACTTTGATATGGGGTCGAAGACATATTCAACAGACCATCCAAGCCGAGAATCCTGAGATCAACCCACAATGGTGTTAGCCCGTTGTTGGGTTTCAGCTGCAGGCCATCCGATCATGGAGTTGCTCATAGCTTGGTCACACCATCAATTGGCAAATCTGACATGGGAGTCGTATGATCGCATCACCACTCAATTTCCAGCTTTCCGACCTGAGGACAGGTTGTTTCCCCGCGCAGGATGTATTGATAGAAACCCAAGGATGGGTTCGACTTGCTGGATAGAGAGAAACAGGGCGGGGGGAAACTGAAAGGAGGGAAAATATTTGAAAATTTAGGAGTTGGGAGGTTATCCACAAAATCAGGGAGTGGGGTTAACTGTTTCCACCTATGTTTAGTTTAAATATTTGTGTCTCCTGCATTTTTCTTTTGTCCATGTTTATTTTGATTTAGCAAACTTGGTTTGTGTATTGGAGAATTGCCATCTCGAATTGGCTTTTATCTTGTATTCCCAGATTCAAAGTAATTGAATCATCCAATTGTCTTTATTTAATTTCTGGGATTTTATCACTGACACAAGATTGTTGCAGGCATTGCTTGAATATGAGAGATATAAGATGAGCATGGGGGAGCTGCCATTTACTGATGCTTCTTGTGCAGAACCCGCTTCTAGTGGAAAACTGGTACCTCATATAATTTGATACATACTGTGCTTATTAAAATGGTTGAAAACTTTGACATTTCTGTTTGATTCACCTTAATTGTATTTACATTCAGATCAATGTGAATTCAGCCTCAAAAGACTTAAGTTTTAATGTTGCAAGTTGAATATAATGGTCAAAAGCCGGTTCCCCTCGTTAGACCACTAGTTTAACACATTTAGCTTCAATTTTCAATAATTCACTAATTAGTTGTGCTGTTTGTATCCAGTTAGACTTATTGTGAACCTACTTTTCCTTCCCTTAGTGTTTTCAGTGTTTCAACTATATGAGCCTCTTCCTTGTAGATCAGTCAAATTCAAACTACTGGATCAGGAAGGGCCAGGCGAGATGCAGCGGCTCGAGCTATGCAGGGTTGGCATTCTCAGCGTCTTCTTGGTAATGGTGAGGTTGGGGATCCAATCATTAAGGTATATTCTTATATATTCATGATCCATCATATCAAAGTGAAAATCCTCGACTTTTTTGTCTCTATCTTGTATTTATTCTCAGATTCTGAAATGCTTGTTAGTTGTGTTGCTGGTTTGAACATAATTGTATGTGTTGATGTTTAAATCTTTGTAGGATAAGACTTCAAGTTCATTGATGAAGCGAGACAAGCAAAGCATTGGTCCAATTTTCATCAAGTTCTAGTATAAACATCATTTATTGTCTGTACTTTTTTTTGATCTTTTCCTTGACTATTGTGTTGGCTAATTAGGTTTACTGAAGCGTAAGAAGCCATCTCCAGTTGAACGTGCTGTTAAAGTTGCACAACTGAAAGCTTTATTACCACAGTTGAGATATCATGTTACTCACTTGGCTTTTTAATTTGCTATTTTGTGTTCTGGTACAGTCTTGATATTTACAAAAGTATTATAAAATATGCAACATGAGGGTAGATGAATGTTTTCTTTTTGAAGAATTGTTACATTTGCCGAAACTTTCTTTTGAAGTTAAAGACTCTCACTGCTAAAACCATGTTAAGAATGATAAGATCCAATTAATTACATTCTTAATGTGGGAAATTTTGACTTACACATGTTGCTATGAATTTCTCAGATTGGACAACACGGTTGTGGATGTTGGCCCCCCTGCTGATTGGGTGAAGATCAATGTGCAGAGAACTGTAAGTTTGTCTGTATGCTTTATTATATGTTTGGCAATTTTTTGAGTGATCAAACAGTTTTAAAGGGGGTTTATCAGTCTTTTGATGCATTTAACCCGGTTTGAAAATGGACTGCACAGAAGGATTGCTTTGAGGTGTATGCTTTGGTTCCTGGGCTTTTGCGTGAAGAGGTAATAGTTATCTTAAACAACTTTGTGATCACCATCTCTTTTGTGTAATAACTAACATGTTTGCTTTCGTAATAACTGTTGGATTTATAAGTGGGAGATGTGAATGGGGTTTGGAATGTTTGGATGATGATAACTTGTTCTTATCACTGTCCCAGAATCATGGTACAGTTTTGTGATGTACAATAGTTAACGGAAGTACAGTTATACTCTTTTTCAAGATCACGTAATCTGTTATTTTTTACTTTTACGATTTAATATCCTCCATACCATTAAATTGCAAAGTTCTCATTTTTTGATGTCCCTTAAAAATTTTCATAATTAGTTTGTGGAATTTCATAATTATATTAAAATGGTGATGTTGATAACATTGCGCTATAGTTACTTCTTCCAAACATTAGTTATTTTCGTAAAGCTAATATTGGTCATTCCATGTAATTTGGGGGGTTATTTACTAGATCTTTTAAGCACAGTGGTTATATGAACTTAAACCAATTTATTTTAGACAGTTGCTTGACCGATACACCATTTGTAAAGCGGTTTGTTGCATCAACACTTTGGCGATGTCAATATTGTAGATGTAAGACGCATTATTTACAAAAACGTTCAGATATATTTGGGTTAGAAAATCATTACATTTTGTGATTAAAAAAATCAGATTTTCTTATTTTTATTTTTAGATTCTGCAGTCTCCTATAGCTAATATGATACTTTCCAATCTCCCCCTGTTAATTTTCTATGGTTTATCTGAGGTTATAAAGCTCTTCACCATGAGAAATCAACTGCTGGTTTGTATTGCTTTTTGTAAACCGTTCATGTATTGTTCCTATACCACCAAACCTCCATTTTTCTAACTTCTTAATTCTCTTTTTGTTTAGTTAACATGTGTAAATTAAGAGGTGAAAGTTGTCGTGTCATGTTCTAGTCTTTTTTGCTAATAAATAGAGCCCCCGTTTTAAAATTGGGTGTGGGCACAGCTTACAATTCAATTCGGTCTGATACAATTAGTTCATTATGGTTTTAGGTTCGGGTACAATCTGATCCAGCTGGTCGCTTGGTTATATCTGGTCAACCAGAGCAGCCCGACAATCCTTGGGGTGTTTCTCCTTTTAAAAAGGTACGACTGCAAACTCTTATAATGAATTTATATAGATTATAATTTATAAATTAATACTTTTAATAAAATACGGCCGTAAAATCTTTGAAATGATTTAATATAAATAGTTTGGATTATCCAAATCAAACTTCTATATGCTTTGATTTCCGTACTAATAATACTCCTGTTATCCCTGCATAAGTGGCCTCTTTTTATCCTTCTCGCCAAAACACTTTTACTGTATATGTTGCACTTACGTTTGTTACTTCTGAATTTTAAACCCTGCTTGGAATTTACAATTTTACAGTTTTATTCAGAACTAAAACTGTTCATTACTTTCTGCTTCATATTAGAGATACATGTTTGAAATTTAAGCTACTAAAATAAAGTTAATATGAAGATTTATATTGAATTTGTGATCCAGGTTGTGAGCCTGCCTTCAAGAATTGATCCTCATCAAACCTCAGCTGTGGTAACCCTGCATGGTCAATTGTTCGTGAGGGTGCCATTTGAGCAGTCAGGCCTGTAGAATGATGTGTCTTTTTTTCTTGATCCCTTAACAGATGCAGAAGATGTGCAGAAGGTTTTAGTAGTAGAAGTTGTAGCTGTGCAGTCTATGTTTCTAGTACTATATTAGCGAGGTTTAAACTTATAAACATGAAATTTATGTAGCTATATCTCATACTTCTGTTGTATCTGGCTTTGAATGTGATGCAAAAACTTGGTAGATACCATTACCAAGCTCAAAGCCACAAACATTTCCTAACATGAATAGAAAATTCCATAACAAACAAAAGCAAACAAACTTTTGGAACAATCTCTTGTGGCCTAGCATTATTGTTGTCATGTTTAGTGTCTCGAAGTTGACTTAACTAATGTATGCCTTGGTATTGCAATGCATAGGGATTTCAAGAAAACAGTAAAGGCGGACCGCAAAAAAAGACCAGCCGTGTGATATGGTCCAGAAATGAGTAGGAAAATTTTGAGTTGTGATTTTCTTTAGTATTTTGAAGAAAAATGTTATCGAACAGAACTCATGGATATATATAATCGAATTACAGAAATAAATGTGAATGATGAATCATTAAGTTATAGGATATGTTAAAAGTGATAGTCTAGCTAAGGTAGAGCACTAAACCAACACAAGTTCATACTCAGTATTGTTTACGATGCAATTCTTCTGATCAGAATATTACCTCAAACTAACAAATTGAGTAACACTACTGAGGGTTGGCCCGGGTTTGCAGCCTGGATCTAGCATGGGTCTCTACCGGAGAATCCCGTGTCTCCAACCTGCTTGGCTACCCATTTTTGGCATATAGTCCCTAATCTTATTGAAGTGATGATATGGGTCTCTACTGGAGAAACCTTATCTGTCTTTTATTTGACAACATGATATTTGACATCTGAAGTTCAAGTTAACCAACTTCACAGGACCCTCAACATGGCCCTAATCACTATCACATCTTTCGACCCACTAAACACGACTCGTAAAAACTGATAACTTTAAGATTCAAAAGCTACCAAGATAACCGATACAAATACCGAATCAACCACATTGCTATTGCTACAAAACTTATCACTTCTCTTTTACCAAAAAAAGTCTATAACAAGTATAGGAAGTATGTGCATCAGTTCTCACGTTCATTTCATACATATAACAATGTTGATTAGTTTGATGACAATACTATCCTCGTTGTATGTGTAGCCGGCTTTACGATTTTCACTGAACCATCTCTTGACAACAAATGTTAGTACCCACAAATCACAATCATCAAGACAAATAAGGATTCAAACTAACAGATTCAACCTTCTAATGTATTGTCAACCAAACTGACCGACTGATCCGACAAGAACACTTACTGTCAATAATGTTTGATCTAATACTCCCCATATAAACAATACTACTCACAAAGAATTTTTGTTGGGCATATCTTTATCTAAACAAGGCGAACTGTATACTTGCACTACTACAACTTCCAGTCTATGATGTTTTTCCATGAAACAATGCGCGAAACTGGATTCTGTTCCTTGTTGGCGTTATCGGATGTGCCTGACAAGTCCAAGGTTCCCTCTCTGTACACATACTCGAAGTTGTCTTTATCCATGCTCGACCACTTGTGTTTCCTATCAATAATATTGTGCAATGCCATTCCCCTGAAACAACCATAATATGCAAATCTGAGTATTAATAACTCAATTATGAACTAAATTAAGCAACGATTAGTGCAACACATCCTTCTTGATTATTCTATTATTAATTATTGATTTAAATGAATAAAAGAAGCAAAACCATCTTCAATATTTGCTTATCAAGAAAATGTATAGATCTCCTTAATACGAGAATGGACTATCTTGGTATGTATATGTATACTAAAGTAAACAATGATGATGTAGAAAGATATTACATCAATTTGCTTAATTAATATATCATCTCTGATCCAAATAGAGTGATATTGAGCCTGCAAATAACTATATGGAGTGACAGTCGATACATAATACGAGGGATTATCAAATGAAAGTCCTAAAAGCCCGTCTTAAGCCATCACCCTGTGTAATTGTTCCATTTGGGATTCAATAGTTTGAAGAATTCGTCATTGATTGGAAGAAACAAACACAAGTAATCACAAACTTTCACATTAAATAAAGAACAAGTAAATTCATCTTCATTACTTATAAGGGCTAATTACTTCAAATTTTATTCAACTATACTCATTTTGCTATTGTATGCATTGAACTTTAACACCTATTTTTTAATGTAGTAAAACTTCAATTTAATTTGTATGTATCTGATATCCTCTTCATCGACAGCTACTCAAATAACCACATCATTCGTCATGTCATCAGAGAAGTTGTCATGTCACCCGTTTAGATGTTATAAGAGGTCGCATACATACAATTGAAAGTCCAAATGTCGAATACATACAACAACAAAACTATGATAGTTGGATACATTTTGGTATAATTAGCCGAAAACATATAAAATGGAACTAACTTAAAGTCTACCAAGTACTTTTTGAAGGCAAAATTGAAAATTGGTAATGGGTTTTAGCCCCAAATTAACCACATATCACATGCAGTAAATGTACCAACTATTCTTAAAAGGGTCTAAACCCATATCAAATTTGAAGTTAAAAGTCAACATCTTTGACCACTCAAAAATCTTGAAATTAACATGAAAACACATACATTCTCAATTTAAATCAAAAGGGGGGAAAAGGGTAACACACCTAATATGAAAAAGATCAGATACATTGTCCATTTTGAGGTAAAAATTAATGGCATCCAAAAAAGAACTATAAGTATCGACATGTAAACCATCAATTCTTGGATATGGAAGGCGAGGTCGAGGAAGGGGAGATTGGGTTTGCAAAAGAAAAGGCCCGAAACCCATAAATGTGTACTCTTTCCACACGGTTGCGGTTGCGGTGGTGATTGGTGGTTGTGGAATGAAGCCAACAATGGACATGTAATGATCAAGTTCATCATGGGTTATGATGGGCTTGAAATTTGGGGTGTACCATATTGTAAGTTTTCTCATGCAAGTTTTCATATAATCAACTTCCATTGATACTGAAATTGGAATTAAAGGGTGATTTACTGATTTGAAATGGGGTTTAATGGGTGGTGGATATCGGAGCGTCAACTTGGTTTCCGGTGATGGGGTTTTATTTGGTGTGAGGGAAGCATGCATGAGAAGAGAGAGTGTTGTTGATCTCGGGTGATTTATTTGAATTTTGAACTTTTCTTTTTCTCAATTTATCTGGAGTGATCCGTACACCATTTTTTTGGTAAAAGGGTTTTTTACCTTGGTTAGTTTCCGTTTGTTTCAAATGTGTTTTACGATGTTGTACTTTACAATACTCTGAAACACATTTGGTGGTGTTCGGCTAAAAAAAAAAATATACGGATCGCCATCCATTAATTTGATAATGACTCATTCTTTTACTTAAATGTAGCAGTCAAACTGTTTTCTTTTTCTCATTGTTGGTTCGAGTCATTTCCCAAGCCACCCTTAAAATATTTTGGTTAAGACGATTCGAACCTGAAACTTTTTATGAAAAAACATGATTCTTTATCACTTGACTACTTGATAATGGTTCAAAATACATAAATATAATTACATAGATAAATCGTTAATAATGTCAACAATATTTAATCAATGTTATTAGAGAGATATGATGTAAAAAGTCATACTTTGATAAGTCTGCTCCTAGAAAAACATTCTATGCGTGATTCATAAATAAGCACCTAAATGTATTGCAACTTTATAGTATATAGTATTCGTGGACATACCTGATAGTTTTTAATACTATATAAAAATTTAATAATTTTTGACATTATTGCAACATTTGATATTCTAATGTTTGTTGATTGATCATCGAAAGAACAAATTGATATTTATTCACTCAAAAAACATATTAATATATTAGTTGTTAAACTTATTAAATAATTTGTTATAGTTAAAACTTAAATATAATTAAATATAATCGAATATCCATTTATTACTTTTCATCAATTGTATTGTAGATATGAGACATTAATAGTTGGGATTTTTTTAATTAAAAGTTTATTATAAGGGAACAAAAATATAATCAAATTCTTAAGTTTTTAATATTTAATTAATCATGTAATTCAAACGCTTTATATAATATAATAAATAAGTTGTATCTAGCGGTGCTTGTTTAGTATAAATCAACGCTTTAAATTCAAGAGAAAAAAAATCAAAATTTTTAGCAAGTATATGCAGTTGAGGGTGGCAATGCTCGAATCCACCATCTGGTAGTTTTGTATTGTGGTCGGTGGTGCCGGTGTGACATGGAAAACAAAATAGTGATGTTATGCTAAAATGGTTGATATTGTAATTTAATTTAAGGTTTATTAGAAATATGTCCATACAATGCATGACAGTCGAATGTGTTTCAAGTTGTTTAATAAAAACAGACAACTAAAAGGTTTAGGGTGACGGTAACCGACGTCCATGATAGTCGGGTGTGTAAGAGAGAAAGTTATAATGGTATTATGCTACAAAAATTATTTTTTATTTGATTTTTTTTTTACGTTATTGTTATGTTTACTTTTCAATCTAGTAACATACTAAATTTCTGTTTAATTTAATTTGAATTTGATTTCGACTAATTGACTTTACATTAAATTTTGTTAGATTAATAAATACATGGGGTAAAAAGGTAAAATCTATGTACTTAAAAATTTAAATTTTAAAACACAACTCAAATGCTTTATAATGTAGTATAGATATAGATATTTATATACTTATTTTATGTTTTATTTTATGGTAATAAAATCAATGAAATATTTGTGTTTTATTAAATTTGATTTGGTATTTAAAGGTATAATAATAAAATCAATGTTCAAGTTTTCAACATTTAAACTATAAAACTAGATTATAAATGTCATTTTTTTGTGTGGGTGTTATTGTAAATGAGCACTATGTTAATACATTTACATATACTAGAAATAATACCCGGATAATGCGCGGTAGTTGATGGTTGAAATATATATATTTTTTTTGTATAAATCAATCATGAACTTCAATTAATATATGAAGTTAAGGTTGATGATGGCCGGCGTCGGGCTTTATCTAATACATAGTTATATTTTAAATTGTGTTTTTATTTATTGATATAATATTTAAAAATATAAATAATTGACCAAAATTACTATAATACTCGTACTAAATTTTTTGATCAAATTAGAAGAATAATTTATTTTTAATTGTGTGAAATATTTACCAAAAACATTAGCGATCTTTCTTGGCAAATATATTATAACATTTCAAGACGTTGTTTATTTCTTCAGTATATGTTTTACATGTTTTTTTCTGGACATGAGTAAACTTATGTTTTATATTTCAATAATTTTGCTTGTTAGTTACTTAGCATTTAAGCCCATCACTTTTACTTTATCTATGTGTTTGTTTGTTATGTAATAACTTTCAATATATACATATATAATGAATCTGAAAGTTACAATGGTTTGAGACAAAATATTGTTTTCAATTTTATAATTAATGATACTTTAATCTACTAATCATTCGAAGTATAAAATATAACAAAATCATTAACTCATAGTGAGAAAAACAATATAAATAAATGAAAGAATGAAAGCCTGATGACAACAATATAAATCTTGAGAATAATTAGTGTTAAGGGGCAAATTAGGAATAATAAATTAGATGGAGATATAATTTTGGTAAATTAAAAAATATTAACAAGTGTCATTATTTATGAATGTTAACTGAGGAATACAGATTACAATTCTAAGTTTGATTAAGTCGAGATTTCAAACTCTGTTAAGAGATTTTGTGCTTATATTATTTATTTGTTTCAATATATATATTTGCTCATCCATAATTATCAATTTTCCTTCTCGCCGATATCATAATACCGGTGGCTTGTTGCCCACTATTTGGTACTCATAATTGTGATGAAAATATAATGTTGGTAGCCGAAGGATTTGAAACTTGGAAACAAGCATTAGAAACATAGACCAACAAAATGTATTGCATATTTGCATCGAATAAATATTTTTTTTATTTCTCCATAAACATAACAAATTCAATCCACAAATCATGTATTTACAACTTATCAAGATAATGGCGCGCAACATTAATTCATTTTTGTTTAGATTTATCTAGAATTTCATGTGCGTTGTATCTTATAAAATATATCTTACAGGAAACTTCTTACTAGCTTCATTAACATGATCCAATTAGATCAAGATGTACTTTTGTACTTGTACTAATTTTTAACTGTGATGTTGTTATATAGGGGGGAAGAATGTGTAGAAAAACATTTACTAGACACAATCTAATAAATAAAAGGGACAATGTACCTACTTAGAAGACTATGTCTCTTATTTCCAATCGTGTTTGGTGGGTAGTTTTAATATAACAACTTAGAATGTTTTAAAGACTAGGCCTACACATCAAAACCTAATTTATGTTGGCCCCACAAGTGCACAATATGTCATCAAACACATATTTTTATAAATTTTTTATGCCAAAAATGATGTGGCACTTATATTTTATGTATGTATTACGTACATATATTACATACTTTTGCCTCTTGAAATTTTATATAGTAAATCATGGGATATATGAGACCTTTGTGAATGGTATACTATCTTTGTCAAGGAAGGCAAGGCGACAGGTATACATTTAACACTTGTACCATTGTCGGTTTTGGATTTATAGTTGCTAAAGAGTTCACTAAGCACAATAAATGTTTGATGTTGTGTTGAGCTTAACATTTATGAGGTTCGGTGCATGAACAAAGGTGCAAGTCTAAGGTGAATTTTGTGAGGTAACGTGTGTGACTTCATTAGCAGTGAAGTTTGTTTTGTCTTGTGATTAGACTGTTCATTGACCTCAACTTCGTTGGGTAGTGTCTTTTCTTCCATTACTTGCATGATGATATTCCCGTCGAATAACATATAAAAGATGCATTACATATAGAGTATTTAAGGGATCCTCACGGCCAAGCAATAAAACAGTATTCAGTTTTTTAGATTGACATAAAACTGTCAATATCAAAGATATTTATGGGAAGAATTGGGTGATGTGGAGGTTGTTTGTGAAGAGGGTAATGGTGTGACTGGTGACATGAAAGATGTCTATCCTTAGTTATTTGTGGGAATGATGAAGATAGATGACAAAAAATTGGTTTGATAATGTTGACAATTATGTGGTTGTTTGTAAAAAGGATGGATATGTTATTGTTGTAAGTAAAAAATGTTTGGGGAAAGAATGAGTGGAAAGCTGATATAACATGCTGATTTGGCTGTTGTAAGAAGGACAATGATATAGGTAATCTAAGAGCATTTGTAAGGCTGGTCCCTATTCTATTTCTTTTGCTCGTCCAAAACCTCGTCGTCTTCATCATGGTAGGCACCACCCCCATCATGGGGTGGTCGTCGTT
>JAOEHQ010023066.1:0-14248 GCA_025447715.1 Asclepias incarnata
CGGTTTGGGTCAAAACCGGTTTTGACCGGTTCGGTTTCGGTTTTTTTTTCGGTTTCGGTTTCGGTTTCGGTTTTTTTTCCCACGTCTACTTGTAACATTGTTGATTGAGGTCAGGATGTATTGGTTACACCTTTAAATACCCAATAAGCCAATAGCCCAACATCCATTAACTCATTAAATACAAAACTGGCCCAATGAAGGCTATTGAACCGGTCTAATATTTCAGGCTTAGATAGTTGCATTTAAAAATGATGGTTTTTGACATTCTAATTTTTTTTTTTCTTTTCTAAAATCTAAAAACCAAGTTTGCCGTATAAAGTCACACAAAGTAGTCACAAACGGAATTCCATAAGTTCCATTTTATTATATCTGTTGTTATTTTTGCCAAATCGAAACTAAACTTACATATAGAGAAAACCCACGAGTTGAACGTCGACTTTGTTCACGATTTGTGCTCGGGCACCATAGGCTTGAGGTTTGCTTGGCTGGTTTATGCTCGACTCACATCGGCTTGCATAGACTCGAATGAGTTTGGCATGAATGCAATTGGTAGTTCATACTAGTATACTAGCTTGGAAAAATAAAAATAAAAACCATAATCACACCCATTTGAATGAAATTAAACCTAAACCTTCTTTAGTTTCACCAAGACTTCTTGACGTAAACATGCTTAAATAGAATATTCCACTTTTCATATGATCAACATTTAGGATTTCCAAGGTTTTATACTTAGAATCTTCACATAAATAACGGCATATGCAGGTTGTATTACTACAAAGGAACTTGGCCAAAATCGTACAGAAGCTGAACTTCAAGAAAAAACTGCAGAAATGCGTAAATATACAACAACAATAACAGCAGCAATTTCTTTTATACATACACACGAACACCTGCATGTTTCTTTTTCTTATAACAAAACTTTTGTCGGAAGTCTTCATAGAAGCAGTCTTTCTAAATTCCACCATTCCCATATCCCGTCTTTGACGGGATTGTGTATTGTTGTTTTTGTTGTTGTCGTTGTCACCATTAACTTGATTGAAGCTTAATTTGGGCGCTAGTGTGTTATACACAAGTTAAAAGATGACGTTCTTTCGAATTACCCATATTTAAGAATCTGTTAGAGTGTTAGATACAGATCTAGGTACAGTTCTGTATTCAAATGTTTGTAAGGAAAGTTTTATTAAACAATGAAAATTGAAATGTTTGTTAAATAAAAAAGATAAAAAATGTCTGAGCCCGGGTTCGAACCGGGGACCTCTAGTGTGTGAGACTAGCGTGATAACCGACTACACCACCCAGACGATCTTGTTCGACTACTCTCACAAACCAATATATTAACCACCTTGTTCCTTAATCCCACCAGATTCAGTTATTAAATTAGTATTCTTCTGGCTTTGCCACCCATAAACCACCGTCGTTCGACGGCAAAGCCAGAAAACTACAATGGCGTCTCATCATGCATCTCTCGGTCGCCGAACGGTTATTATTATTATCCTAACAACTTATTATATCTCTTTATGTTACAAATCATGCTTTCAAATTTTTTTTAATTATCAACAATTTTTTTTTTGTTGTTGTTGATTTATTATTTATTAATGATATAAATAGTTAGAAGAAATCCGTCAAAAGAGAGCAGCTCAGAAAATAAGCAAAACTGCATCTGGTCCTGATCTCACTTTACCTCCTAATCCTACCGGTAAATACATTCCTTTTATATCAATTTAATTACATTTTACATATTCATACATATATCTATCTATCTATCTACATATCTGTATGACTGTATCTATATATGTGTATATGTTGTTAATTTGATATGTGTTATCATCTGTTGTATCAGAGGTTTTTGGAATAAAAAAGTCATCTAGCGGAAGTGGAATATCCGAGGTTTTTTTTGATTATTTTTTTGCATCTGTGATTTGATTTAAGGGAATTTGTCACGGTTTGCGGTTGCGTGGATCAGAAGTTCAAAGTGTCTGTTGTGTTTTATGAAACTTTGAATTTATTTCTGTTGTGTATATCTTGTTTACCTAGTTTTCATCAGGTAAGCGGTTATTTCGTTGACGTGACAGCCATATAAGTTGTCACGGCATCAGAACTATGTTAAGTCACAGGTTTATAAGCTATAAGAGGTTAGGTATATACAATTGATACATACAATAGCAATGAATTGAAAATTTGATAAAACGATAGATGTTTTGGAAGTTTGATCCACACGATGGCAGAACGTGACAAGGTGAATATGTGTTGGTGTACTTAGCCCTTTATCATTTTCAGTTAGGCAGAATATGTTTTAGATTTTTGTTATTTTATTTGATTTCATTAGGAATAAGGAAAAAATTGAATTGCGTGTGTTGTTTTGATAAATTTCGTCGCAGAGTGATATTAGTGGATTGGTGGCACAATTACAAGAGTTACAGAAAAAGAATGTGGAATTGGATGAAGAGAATAAAAAGTTGAGTTCTGAGGTATAGAGCTCTTTACTTTGTATTACATTCTTCTTGTTGAATCCGTTTTTTTAATGTTGCGATTGATGATGTTACGACGGCTTATTTTCTTCTTTTATGTGAATTGTGATTCAGCTTCGTTCCAATGAAGCGGAGAATGATATGCTTCAGAAGCGTGTTAATGACCTGGTATGTATTGTTGAGAAAGAATGTAAAACACCATATGTCCTGTATTTGGAAACTACGGTTTTAAAAATATAAATGTCCATGCACCTCTAATGTATATGAAATCTTCCATATGCACCTTGTGTAATAATTGCAACGCTGTTAATTTGCAGGAACAAAACACTGTACCCTCGTTGAGAAGAGCTCTTAAAGATGTAGCAATGGAAAAGGATGCAGCAGTTGTTGCAAAGGTATCTAGATCTTATGATTTATTTGTTAGTTGTATTAAAATTTCGTGATTTTATATAGTAGAATTGACGAATGTTTGTTAGTGTAGGAGGATTTTTCAGCACAGGTTCGAGTACTTAAGAAGCGCCTGAAGGAAGCTGAACAAGAGCAATATCGAGTAAGAAAATCAACTACAATATGATAATCTATTCTCTTTCTAAATTCCAATGGATGCTTATTGTTTATAAACCTCTTTTGAGATAGGCTGAAGAAGATGCAGCTGCACTAAGAGCAGAATTAAATTCGCTACAACAACAAGCAATGAATAGTGATCTTGGTGCCATGGCCTCCAGGGGAGGTCCACCAGATCACATGCAACATATTGAGAAGGAGCTTGCCGATTTAAAGTCCCAATTGGAGGTTAGAACTTAGAATGAATTTGTAGCTGAATCATTAAAAGAAATAAGAACATAAAGAAATCAGTTCTGATAAATGATGTGATAATTATTATTAAATAGCAAGAGTCAATGTTGAGGCGTCAAGAGGGAATGTTGAGGCGGCAAGAACAACAACAATTAGCGGAGGAGCAAATGAGGATATCTGCCATCATGTCTGAGAAAAAAGAGTTGGAAGAAAAGCTAGCTGCCATGTCCAGAGAGGCATCAGGTAACCATTACATACATATAGAAACTGTTGATAAAATGCATAGTTTACTACAGTATTTATTTACCTGCATTATGGTTTTGAAGTGACAGTGAACTGCCTAAAGTGTAGGTGTACAACAATTAATCATGTCACATATGTTAACAATGTGAAACTTATATAGCAGTTGTAAGTTCATGAGAAGTAACAACATGTAATTTAATACCCTTCGTTTGGTTGGATGTGTTAACTTTTTCTGTGGTTGAGTTGCAGTCCAAATCTTGGCTGCTTCCATGTAAAGGATATGAACGTTTATTCATCAAATTGCAAAAAGGTTTTCTCATTACATTGTCCAAAACTATGTATGTCTATCTGAAAAACTTGCGAAGATAACCATAAACGGATCACAGAAACCAAACATGACTTGAGCTCAGCTAAAACATAGGTGCTCCAAATCCTTATGCCCTGAACTCTGAGAGGCCACAAGGCGCCGAATCCCAAAACTTGAATGACTGAAATATTGAAAGAATAAGCAACAGCACCTATGGACTAAATATTCTAGCTGGATCGACTAGGACTTGTCTAAAAAACACTAGGTTGACAAAACTTGTATAGGAAATATAGCCTCGCAACACGATGGCAGAAAGAACCAAAGTTGTCGATACAAAGTTTAAGTTAATAGTAGTATATGCTAAAAAAGGATTTTGCATATACAATGATTAGCCAAAAGTATTTGTCAACTAATTTATTATCCTAATAGACTATGGTCATGCTTCCTACCAGTGGCAGGACCCCAAATTGCCGCCCTATCTGTCAGTGATAGGCCCTAATACGTACCAATATATGTCAATGACTGTTCTTTGCCACTCTATATGCCAATGACTGATCCTAATATGTCTTCATATTTGCCGATGAGTCGATGATCAGTCCTAATATGTCAGAAAATGATAGTTGTACCTTAGGGCATTTTTAAAACGTGATTTGGCATTCAAACTTACCAATATAGCATTTTTCAAATATTTTCTGTTACATAATATTAGCCTACTTGATCTGAATTTATTCAGTCATGTCATTCTTGTAGCATACAAATTGATTGAAAAAACAAAACATCAGAAATTAAACAAGCTCAAATAAATAGAAGGTAGTCAAAGCACAAGTTCAAATCAAAGAAAGCATGTTTATAACACATATTTAGAGAAATAAAAGAAGATTCAGTAAATTTAATCTAATCTTAAATGATATTGATTAAGTTAAAATGAAGGATCTTATAAAACAATATAATTGCACTATATTCCTTTCTTCTAGATCATAAGTAACCAATCCAACACTTGGATTATAACCTGAAACTTTAATAAAAAGGATAAAATATATTTGAATCGTTTATTATAAACTTATAAAAACAAAACCAAAAAGAGGCGCTGATTTGAAAACAAGGATTTTTATATTTCTCGCTCCCCCTTAGCAGCGGGAAAGGAGTCTCTTAGCTTTGGTAGATTCCCCCAACGCAATCCATAGAAATTCCACCAACCACTTGCTGGATAAATCCGACCCAGCTGCAGTGCAGAATTTTCCTTCTTGTCTTCTTTTAGTTAGGTAGGTAGCTACAAAATACCAAAAGGTACTTCTTTTATATTCTCTGTTTCAGCAGTAGATACGCTTAGAAATATCATTGAGTTACCGTAAAGGAATATTAGGAAAATGTTATAAAACAACATCTATAGAAAAACTTAATATGCTTTCAACTAGTTCTAAATAGAGAAATCGACTTAGCCAAACTTACAAATTAGTTAATATATATTTTGCATTTCATTTTTTTGTGTGTTTTTAGACGGATCATTTATAAGGGTGCTAGTTAATCCAAGGGGAGCTCAAGGATACATCTCAGGATAAAATATAGAGCATCCTTGAAATTTCAGAAACCTGTAGTTGGGATATCAGAGAAGTGGTGTGAGAAACAAAATTTGCGTTATAGTGTAAACAAGCTATTTGTGGTGGCATGAGTATGAGCACTTCTATGTTGAATCAGGGTTTAATATTGAGGAAGTAGCAGCATCTGCAAAATCTCACATGGACTTGTGATGGCACTAGAAAGTTTTATTTTATGGAAGCAATAGTTTGAATCTTGAGGATGGTGCAAATTGAATATGTGAACCAAAATCTATGGATGATATCAATAATAAGGCCTAATAGCAGAAAACTAGCACAAGATAACTTAGCATAGCAATGACTCAAAAAGACCTGGAAATCTAAAATATGATTTACGGCATGACCTTATTTAGTGGAAATGATATTATTTCCACTCTATAGGCTATCTTCTTAGCTCTGAGGACTCAGGTTTAAATAATTTTTTTTCTATCCGTTCACCACTGTTCAAGCTATATTGCAGTCTATCTATCTACTAAAAGCTTTCATGTACAGAAATTGATCCCCTTTGATGATTCAATCTTTAAAAGCTCTCTTAACTGATGCTCTCTGTCTTCTTTTTTGATACAAACTCAAGTCCACTGATGACTTTCTTGTTTTGACAATTTACTGTGTAATGCAGGAACTACTGAAAGAGGAGCCCAGTTAACAATGGTAAGGAAAAAGAAAAAGAAATTTAAGCCCCTATAGTTTCAGAGAGAACTAAGGAGTTTTCCATCCTAAGCACTAAATGCACTCCTAGATGATCCAGATTTTGTTGGAAACTAAATCTACCATGTCATATAGTTCTCGAATAATAATTTTGCCACAACTGTATATTTCAATTCTTAATACGTATCTGAGGATTGTAGGAAGACAAAGAGAGACTCGAGAAGCAGTTGCATGATATGGCAGTAGTTGTTGAGAGATTGGAGAGCAGCAGACAAAAACTACTATTGGAGGTTCAACTTTTGGCTTAGTTCGCTCTTATCTACATCCTTGCATGAAACATGAGATTTTGATGCTCATTTCTATACAGATTGATTCACAATCTTCCGAGCTAGAAAGGCTCTTTGAGGAGAATTCTAACTTATCGTCAGCTTATCAAGAGGCAACAGGCATGTTGGCACACTGGGAAAATCAGGTAAAATGCACAAGTACAAACTCTTAACCATTCGTAAACTTATCTTAGTCTGAAGAAACTAGGTGGCAATTTTGACTCATTTATGTATGAATGGGTCAATTCGGGTTATACTATCTCTGTAACAGTTCAAGCAGGTAAAAATTGAAAGATGATTGTTAGATAGGAAACAGGTCACGAGTCACCGAAAGAGTATTTTTTAATGTATAAACCTATCAATCAGAAAGAAAGAATATTATAATTTTGGTGATCCTGTATAAGATGCTAGTATTCTATAAATTTTTTGGACGGTAACTTTTTTGGACCACACCTCATGCGCACAAAAATTACGTTTTTTGATTCGTTTTCCACATCTAATTGTAGTTGTTTTAGCTCTGACAGGTGAATCGCATTATCTAACAAGTCTTGTGCGTGATCTATGTAGGTAAAAGATTGTTTAAAACAAAACGAGGATCTCCGTAGCATGTTAGATAAATTAAGAACAGAACAAGCTAGTATATCTGTTGTGAATGAGAGTCGCAGATTGGAATCAAACAAAGGTGGGAGTGAGGGTCATACTGCTGAAGTTGTATCCCTAAAGGTTAGTTGTATAATCTTTTCAAGATGGTCTGATCTTTGTCTATGCCTCGCGCATTCAAATGCACATACATGGTACATGTACACAGATGTATGCATAAATGTAGTGCTTTACACATTTACATAGGATTTCATCTGCGTAATTCTGCATTTTCTTACATCAGTTTTTCTATATGTAATTTGTGCTTTTTAAATATCCGTTGAAAAGCACTATAGGTGGCAATTTCAGTATTGGTCGATTAGTGGGTCGATTTGCTGCTTTTCATTTCATTTTTATTTTTATCTTTAACAAGTCAAACAAGTTGAATAAAAGTATCAGATAAAAAGGAAATACTTCGAAAGTCGCCCAAAGTCTATTATTATAAACCTTTCCCATGTTTAATAGATTAGTTTTTTGTAATCATAATTAACACTAATTTCTTGTAAACTTTGAACAAAGATGTTTCAGGTCGATCCAACCCAACCCAACCCATACAAAAATCTACCTGTTTTGACCCGTTACCCAACATGCCCATTTGCGCCTCTAATAGGGTTGTAACCGAGCCGAGCCGAGCTCGAACTTGATAGGTCTCAAGCTCGGCTCGAACAAAAATGAGGAGGCTCGAGCTCGGCTCGATAGCTCGACGAGCTTTCAGCATGTAGGCTCGAGCTCGGCTCGTTGTGGTTACAAATATGGCTCGGGTCGGCTCAAAAAGCTCGAACACATAAGCTATCAGTATAATGGCTCGAAATATATACAAATATACATTTATATACTTAAAGCTCGATAAGTGCTTGAGCCAAGCTATGTAAAGCTTGAGCTCGGCTCGATAAGTATTTCGAGCTTGAACTTAGAGCTCGGGATCGGGCTCGAGCTCGTTAATAGCTCAACTCGATCGAGCCGAGCTGGAGCTGGAGCTCGAGTTGCTCGATAAAAGCTCGGCTCGGTTGCAACCCTACCCTCTAATAAGCACCACAATATTCAATGCAGGGTCAACTTGCTAAAGAACAGAGCAAGTCCGAGACATTGTCTGCAGAGGTTTTGCAGCTCTCAGCCCAGCTTCAACAATCCATTCAAGCCTACAACGGTCTTGCTCGCCTGTATGCTTCTCTCTACGCCCTTTATTCTCTTTTTACTATTCAATTAGTCAACCCTTTTATTAGAAATTTTAATTTTAATTTGTAAAATATCTACATGTTCACATATGTGTCGATTATTGCAGCTACAAACCCGTGTTACGGAACATTGAGAGTAATTTACTCAGAATGAAGCAAGATGGCTCTTTGACTGTGCAGTAAACTGGAGAAGGAACACACTTCCGGTAAACTAACGCTAGAAATGTGACATTATACCATATGTATCGATTTGTTTATAATGGTTAAACCATAGTTACAATATGAATTAAATTTCTCTCTGTACTTACTGTTGTTGAAAAGATTTGGAAAACCAACAATTCATTATAAAACTTCGTTTGATCAACTAGCAACTATACATGTATTATTCCTTCACTGCAAACTCTATAAACAAGATGCCCATGTTCATTATAAAGATAGCGAGCTGAGTTTGCTTACAAACATTACCAATAATCCCCACATGAACAAACCCCATCTTTGAAATGGTGTATGCGATTGACATCACGCACCAGAATCTCTCTATTAGCAAACTTAGACACAAACTTTGTAACGGAATGACAGTCTTCACACAGCCGTAAATTTTTTGTTATCCTAATCATTTCTCCTTTGGAAGTATTAATCAACCCAAATGCAACCGCCAATTTCTCACTATGACCCAATAAAATTCTCTCCTTTTCTTCCTCGTCAACATCATACAACACGACTTTAGTCTCAGGCCTGTACCCTTGCTCCTTCATTTCCATTGACAATTTGAGTAAAAAAGCATGAAGTTGTTCAACATGTGGATTTAACTCATCGACAGATGAAAATGAGTATATTTTTCTCTTCACTTCAATCCAACTACATCCTGATTTCTTTTCGAGTCCATGACTTTGCAATTGCTTCTTCACTCTTAACACTTCATCCCACATTTGAGCTTCTGAATAAATCTCGGCTAAAAGCACATAATTTCCTGCGTTTGTAGGCTCGAGCTTAAAAAGCCTCTTGCTTGCCCTCTCGGCTAGCTTGACATTACAATGAATCCTACATGACCCTAGAAGAGAACCCCAAACTTTAGGGCCGGGTTCCATCCTCATATCTTGTATAATCTTGGCTGCTTCTTCTAATCTATTCGCTCGACCAAGAAGATCCACCATACAAGCATAATGTTCAACAAAAGGACGCATGTTATGATCTTTACTTATAGATTCAAACAAGACCTTCCCCTCATCCACAAGACCCGAATGGCTACAAGCTCCTAGAACACTCACAAACGTTATAGGACTTGGAGCAATCTTGTTAGAAATCATTTCATTGTAAACTTCAACCGCCTTTTTGCCAAATCCATTCATCCCATAACTCGAGATCAAAGCATTCCAAGAAACAACATCTCTCTTATCCATTTGGTCAAAAACCCGTTGTCCCACTTCAAGATCACCACATCTTGCATACATGGTAATGAGAGATACAACAACTGGCAAAACAGAATCAAAACCTCTTCTTAGTATATATGCATGCAATAGCTTCCCTTGCTCTAAAGCCGCAAGTGCACCACACGCTTGCAGAACACTAACCATTGTCACCGAATTCGGCGTGGTCAAGTCATCAACTTCAACCATCATTTCACCAAACAGTTGCATTGCCTCAAACGCTCTCCCATTCTTAGCATAACACGCAATCATCGCACTCCAAGAAACCACATTCTTTACCTCCATTTCATCAAAAACATAACCCGCTTCAGCCACACACCCAAACCTAGCATACATATCAACCAAAGTAGTCATAATATGCACATTACTCTCAAACCCATGTCTCAAAACATGTCCATGTATCTCTTTCCCTTTCGGCAACAAAGAAACTAAACTATCCGACGCAACACACGCCTTCAACACATAAGTATAAGTAAACCTATCTGGCTTAACCCCATCTACATTCATAATCCGAAACAGCCCAAACACATCTAACCCATGTCCCAAAAGTATCAAAGCTTGAAAAAACGCATTCCAAACGTAAATCGTTCTATTAGGAATTTCATCAAACACTTGGCGTGCATACTCGATATAACCCAATTTCGAATACATATCAATAAGTTTAGTTGCGAGAAATGGGTCATCATCAAACCCGTCTTCGATAAGACGGTGATTAACTATAATAGCATCGGATATCGATTTCGCAATGGCGCAAGATTGGATTAAAAGTTCATAACTGTGTTGAGATGGGTTGGGTTCTTGGGTGAGTATTTTAATGGCTTGTTTTAGTTGGGTTTTTTTACACAAGGATTGGATTAGGTGGTTTGTGGTTGTGGAAGTGGAAATTGTGGTTGTTGTTGAGAAGAGTGGCAAGATAACCACATGAGAGTGAATTATTTGCAGGTGGTGAATTTGTGTGTGATAACCAGAAAAGAAAAGAAGAAGATAAATGGAGGAAGAAATAGTAGCGCTTCAGTATCAATCGATGGGGTTTAAATAAATAAATTATAGTATTTATATTTATATTCATATTTATATTTATATTAGTAATAATTTATGTAAATTTGATTACCATGAAAAAAAATATAGAGAAAAATGTCATAAGTGGTCCTTGTGGTTGACAATATTCGTATTTTAAGCCCTGTGTTTTTTTTTTCGTCGCTAACCATCCCTGGGGTTTTCATTTTCATTGCCAGCAGTCCCTGACACTACCAGTCGTTAATTTAAGGCCGTTAGTGAGGGTATAATTGTCCATTTAAGTGTATCTAACTATCTGTTTATCTATTTATAAATCATATACATATATATACCTAGGGGATATCATCCGTACTGCAATATTACGCAACCTTAGGTACTACGCCTCTCACATACCGGGGAATATGTACATTAATAAACTTTAAGGAGCGAAATAGAAACTTTTTCTTAATAAATCTGTATTACGGATCATTTCCCCGTATACCTATATCACTCTTTATCTATATCAAATCTAAATCTCTTTATATACCTATTTCTTTTCTTTTCATTTTTTCCCAAACAAATGTCTTACATCCATAAATCATCCATTATTTCTTCGAACTAAATCCCATCATCATTACCAGTAATATTTCCAAAAACATGGAAAAAAAAAAAGTATGTCTAAATTCAATACTTTTCATAAATCAAACAATAAAAACCTTTCATCACCACTAAATCCCCAAAAAAAAATTTGTTTTCTCTTCCATCACATATATTTCTCTCTCTCCCTATATATATATATATACTCTGCCTACTACTACTACTACTTGTGCAAACCATTAGGCCTTCCGTAGTAAGAAAAACTAAAACATCCTATTCTTCCAGCCACATCAGCGCCACATCAGCTTTTCTCTCTCCTAGAACACCCCCAAGAACACTCCCTCGTACTAAGCCCTATTCTTCACCATATTCTTAAATATTTAACTATTTCCTATTTTTTTAACACAAAATTAAATAAACACATTTTATTATTAAGGGTTTAGTACTTCAAAATGTAAGCAACTTATCTCGTTTTGTCATTGTGGGTATGCAACTTTAATCTTGTGCATTGTATGTAAGTAACTTATTATTTTGATCGAATCATGTAAAAATGTATACGTGGCAATCATATGAGCTGCCACGTGCAAGTTTTTGATTGGTGCAAGTAAAAATGTTACATGATTTGATCAAAATAACAAGTTACTTACATACAATGCACAAGATTAAAGTTTCATACCCACAATGACAAAACGAGATAAGTTGCTTACATTTTGAAGTACTAAACCCATCTATATATATATATATAGTTAGCTAGGTTCATATACTACCTTATAAAGCATTTGCATACTGTCTTAAATTTTGAATTTTTTAAACATTCCCATTTTTAACTTATTATTTAATGTTTATGTTAAATTTATATATATATATATTGATTTACATAACAATTTTTATTTATATATATTTTTATCAATAATAACAAATACAACTTTTTATATATATTTGTTAGACAATTCAGAGTCGGCGGTCGGCGAAGCCGATTTTAACTTCAACCATTAACTACCGCGCATTGCGCGGGTATTATTTCTATCATACCCTCATCTTTACCTCATCCCCAATAAATAAATATTAAACACATACTCACATACATATAAAACTACTCGTCGATCCATTTCGTAAAAAAGACAGACGACGACGACCAGCCCAAGACTTCTTGCTGCCAACCATGTCGTGGACGATGGGATGAATGACGAGAAAAATGACGGCCAATAGTCTGGTAAATTGATTGTTGGGTGCATATATAGGAAGCATAAATTGGTTAGTGGGTCTACTATTTGAAGATCAGATTCTTATATCTAAACACTTCTTACGTACAATCTATCTTCTTTCCGTCAACTTTGTTATCACATTCATATGTCTAAAAACCTTTAATTTTAAAAGAAGAAGCTAATGATGAAAATGTCGCCGGTGAACAGTGTCACGCGACACTGTTCGCGCATTTAAATGATGTCCTTTTGGGGTCTTTTCTTTAAGATGAATGGGCTAACTTTTTATTTAATCTCTTTCATAAATAATTATATGTTAAAAAAAACAACCCTCGGTAGATAGAAAGAGGCTAGAACGTCGAAGTGACAACTACTTAGATACATATTAGGTAAAAATCAATGCATATGATGTGTATTATAATTATAAATCTTGATCTAAAAAAAATATATAAACAAAAATATCTATTTTTAAAAAACAAATGCGCTAATTACGAAAATGTCATTGGTGAACACTGTCAAGCGACACGATTTACGTATCTAAACGATGTCGTTTTGGGTTTTTGTTCTTCAAATTGATAGGTATAGAAATGAAGGATGTTGAAAAATAAACAAAACTAGTATTATTACCCGGGCGTTATGTATTCATAAGTTTTGACGTATCGTATACTGCTTCATCCTATTATGCATGATGATAATTAATGTGTCAAATTTAGATAGAGATAAATTAATTACGTGTTTATGAAGAAATAAGATCTTGTGAGAAAGTTAACTACCAAGCCTCTTAAATTTACGGGAGGACGACCCTACATGTATCATCTTATATACTTAATTTGATCAATTAAACACTTTTATATATTCAATTTATGAAATCAGTAGAACGATGAAAATTAATAATCATAAAAAGTATCAATCGCATAAAAAAGGTTAGGGTTTTGCTAAATACAGTCCTAGAGGCTGTAGTTAAGGTGCATAAAATAGTTGTACATTTACCATAAAATTCAGGGGGTGTGCTTTTGATATGAAAGGTACAATTTTTTTATGCACGTTAATTACAGCCCTAAGGGCTGTATTTAGCATTTTTCAAAAAGTTAATAAACTAATGAATAGTGAAAAAATTGATTGTCCAAATCACTCTTTTCAAAAAAAAAATAAAAATAAAAATAAAAAATCTAAGCCATGATTGCATTTAAAGATAAATTTTTATGAATGAAAAAAAAAGAAAAAAAAAGAAAGTAAGATGAAATCTATATAAAATTGATTCAACTCATAAAAGCCTAAACCCGTACCGTATTCATCCGTATAGATTGATTCAATTTTGGTTGGTTGTTTGTTCAATTGTAAAATGTATAACAATCGTAGCGGTTGGAAGAAAAAAAAAAGAAAATTGTCAAATGACAAAATTGCATCAGTATAGATTACATTAAGATTTCATTGTACAATTATCACTTTAAACACAAAGCTGATACAATTAATGTTAATTTATGGGGTTATAGATATTATGTTTGTGTGTGTATTTATGAGCATATATGTGATAGGAGAAAATGAAATGTGATACGATAATGTTAGTTGATACAAGGCTATATAGCCTAGGTTTTTTTTTGTTGAGGGGTTAATAAATTCGAGACTTGCAGCCTAGATATTTGACCAACTATTTTCAAGTCTCCTGCTGCTGAAATATTGATCAAAATGTATGTAAACCAATACAATTAAACAAACTTAGTGGACAAAGATCACTCACTATATATGGGGCGAACTGTGACAACTGTCCCCTGAGCGTCCCGTCCGGTCGTGATTCAGTTCGCCGTCATCGGTAATGAGGCTAGACTACTG
>JAOEHQ010023077.1:0-14246 GCA_025447715.1 Asclepias incarnata
ACTGTCACAAGTCACACCATAAGTACCTAACTTAATTGTACATGTCTATGCCCTATACTTGTGTCTTAAGAAATGCCGTTATGTCTCGTTTATTGCCACTTTTTAATTAGCGTTCTTTAAATTATTGAAAATGTCCAATATAATCGCCGATGTCTATAACTTGTCAATATGCGCAGTTTTAGTATTTCGTTATATAATTGTCATTAAAATCTTACCGATTATTTATATGAAAAGAAATGGGTTTAGACGACGAGGAGTACTTGAACCCGAAGACTCGAAGGACAAAACCACAGATACGAATGATTACTCCATTCAAGGAACATACGCCCATGACACATATATGTACACTTGAGACACATGACACGAAAAACACAATTTATATATTTAGAGAAATCCATGTACGGTTTATACTAAATTTGACCGCATATTTATGAAATTAAGAAAGGTGACCACAGAACCCACACAAGTGTGAAATAACACCACGTATATGGACAACACTTATACATTTGAAATATCAATTCTCCAAATTAATGTACATGGACAGTTTTCTCAGCCGACATATATATATATACATATATCCAAAAATTGACTCATGAAAAGAAGTTTACGTGACAACATATACATATGTATGTATACCCGCTCGACATGAAGCAGTAGAAAAAAACGAAAGGAAACAAGAAAGAAGGAACGTAGACACATACATGCACTCACATCATACACACACTTCACGCACTTATAGATATGAATATGTATATACATGTTTCGGTTTTCTGTTTTTGGCTGGAACTCTACACGCATTCGCACACACATATGCTCACAACACACACACGCTTACATATATATATATATATATATACTCTTTTGTTTCCCCCTTTTCGTTTTGTTGGAGCAAAGTACCCACGCATATACATACCTATATATATATGTACACGAGACTGAACAGGAAGCCGAGAGAAGCACGAACAGAACAGAAAAGGAACAGCACCGGAAATGGAACGACAACAGCAGCCGTCTTGCAGCAGTTGCAACAGTGGTGGTGCTGCGGTGGTCGGTGGCGTACAGCAGCAGTTAGCAGCGGGTTGTGGAGCGTCGGTTCAGTAGTGGCAGCTGCTCAGCAGCGACCAGTAGCGGCTCGGCACAGAAACAGCAGTTGTTCAGCAGCAGCCACTCAGTGGTGGTGGTGCGAAGGTGGTGAACAGCAGCGGCGTCAGCTGCTGTAGTAGCTCGATGGCAGCAATAGTTCAGTGTCAGCAGCTAGTGGTTCACGGTGATGTGTTGTGGTGGCTGAGTGTTCGTGAGGGAAAGAGAAGAAGAAAAGAAAGGTGTGTGTGTACTTACATGAAGTGATAGTACTATATATATAATATAATCAAATTCTATAATATCATGTGCCACTACCGTTGTTCTATGTGAAAAGAAGAAAAAGACAGCGCAGGAAATTTTAGAATGTTTTATGTGAACAGAAGAAAAGAAATGCAGGCTGTCTAGAAGGCTTTATGTGAAAAGAAGAAATAAGGAAAAGATAGTAGTAGGTAATGAGAAAAAGAGAAAACATATAATTGCTGTTGTTGTTGCCAATTCGATAAGTCAAAGAGAGAAAGAAGAAAGACCTAGAATACCCTAAAATCTCGGGGACGGTGGAAAACAAAACAAAATAAAATATATATTTATATTTATTTCCAATATGTTTTGTATTAGACATTGATTGTCAGGTATTTAGTCCGTCGTTTAGTCTCAATTGTTGGCGTTAATTTGTAAAAATTCAAATGTCACATGATTTAGGCATTAGGCATAACACCTTAAAATTTGGTGCCTCCATAGTCGTCATTTAATTAAGTCATTGAATAAAAATATATTTATACTTCGTACTTGACAACTTTATTTGCCATAGCCAGACGGACGTAACATAATCATTTTGTTTATTGATGACATTATGAACATTAAAGAAAAAAAGTTTAAACGCGATTAATGTTTTTCTCAAGACCATAAGCAAGTTGAACATATAATACTAAATTTCTTGTACGTAGATCATTTTAATGGCATTTCGTTAGACACAAGCACGTCATTGTACATTCTAGCGCGTCAGTCGTCATGATTCCAACTTACGTCGTCAATAATTTTAATTACTTTCAACTAAAAGGCTAAACTTAGTCGCGTTAATTAAATTAAATAATAAGTCCAAAAATGGCAGTTGTTACAACCACCGAGACATTCTTGTTCGTCATTGATCAGAGGTTGAGGTACTGTCTCAGTTCAGTTTATCGTTTGAGTTGTATCTCTGGTTAGTTTGATTCACGATTAGGGTGTGGTTGTGGGTGGTTGTTACCAAGTTTGTTGCTGAGTTATTACCTTGATCGATTAGAAAAGAAAAGAAGATAAGTACCATTGTTTGAAGTTAGTCCATTGAAACAAGGTATTAGGTTGTTTAAGGTTAAGCCTTTGTTCGACCGGGTATATACGGGTGTTTTGGATTGGATTGGATTTCTGTTGGATGTGGTACCGGTTTTGAAGAAAATGGAACTAGCAGGTTTGGAGTGCTTTGGTTTTGAGTAATTCCTGTTCCGGGGTTGCTAGTGTCGACATGAGTGAAGTCATGGAACTAACGCTTGTTTATTCTACTGCTGTTGTTGATCGTTTGCTGTTAACTGGTCTGGAACTGTGAATGTTATTCCTTTTTCAGTTTTATCAGTGGTTTGACTTTTGAGTGGATCTTTGTACTGGTATTGGGTGAAGATTTTCGCTGGTTGAATACGAGTGGAGGTTCATCTCATGAAGTCTGGTTTAGCATGGTTTGGAATAACAGGGACAGTGGGAGCTGTGCGTAGTTGACTTGTTGGGTTGCATGAGGTGCTCTGGGTTTTAGAGTCGCCCCAGGTTGGTAAAATTTTGCTTATGAGAATGTGTCTGGGTTGATGCATTGGGGCTCATTGGAAGGCAATGAAGACTCTTGTTACAGATTCTGGTTTGCTTCATTTAATGCCTATTGTAATGAAGCACTGGTGAATCTGTTGATTAGACTTTTGGAGTGTGCAGATTACTGCACTACCGGAAGAATTGAACCAACTTTCGGAGAAAAGTCTTGGCTCGCTGATTCGAGAGTTATACGAGTCCAGTTTGCAGTAGAGGACTCTGGGACTTTCAGGTAATCTGTTTGAGCGTATTCGGAGGTTTGAACTTGGACGGGATTTTGTAACAGTGGGAGCACGAGGAGTGTGTTGACATATGTTGAAATCAACGTCGAGTTCTGAAGACCAGGGTTCCGAATGAAATCTCTCCTGTGATGCTACTGCTAGTGGAGAGTGTTGTTGTTCCTCTGGAGTCTCTGGAGCCGGTATTTCAAATCAGTAGGAGCCAGTTAAGATTGAGGATGAGTCATTGGTGGACTTTGCCATGACTGGGTCAGCTGTGTCTGACTGTATTGGAGCGGTTTACAGCTTCAATGGGACTTTTCAGGTGCCTGATGAAAAGGGCCGCTGCAACTAGGTACACATGGGATGCATGGATTGAAGTTTGGTTTGTTCTTGGGAGCTGGACCTGTGAAGACTTTTGTTCCTATCCGTTTTGGGATGTTTTTTGAAATCTTAGCTTGTTCATGGAGAACTGAAGACTTGGGAAACTTCAGTTGTTGAAGTTTTAGCTTGTTCTTGGAACTGGAGGCTTAGAGGATTTCTGTTATCTGAAGATTACTGGAATTACTGTTTGACCAGGATATTATTTGCTTTGATGACGAGCTGAAGTTTATCGCAAGGCATTCAAGTAGGAGATTGTTGGGCGTGAAGGCCTTACGGGCCTGTGGTTGGCCATAGGCTGGTTCTGTTTATTGATTAGAAGGCCCAATTAGGTTGCCTTGTTCAACAAGCAAGAAACCCTAGCTGTTCTCCTATAAAAATATCCCTTATATGTAATTGTAATTTTATGGTTCAAGCTTAATGAAATAACCTAGTTGTAGCCGGTGGACTAGGCCCCCCACTGTGGCCGAACCACGTTAAATCTCATGTGTCATTTATTTATTTTCTTGTTTTATCTTCTTGTTTAATTGCTTCCGATGTGCTAAGGTTGTTCCTAACAGATATGAGGTCCTGAGTCGGCCTTCTAAACATGTTGTAAAGGCTAGACCTGTTAATGGGTTGGATTTGGTTAGGGTTGGTCGATGATCTGATTGACCCCATGAACAAGGAAATGGATGATATGACCCATTAGCTATAGATAGTTACTAGTTTATGGTCCACTAATCCAAATAGATGGAATGCGTCCAGGTCAACCTGTCTATTTTTTGAACTGTTTTAACCACAACCCCCACCGAACCCCTTCATGTTCCTCTCATACAATTGGACGTACTTCCCTCCTCCTTTTTCCCATACATTTGCACCATTTCTTTATGTTTTTATAATCATTAACATTTTAAATATTATGACTGAATTTATTTTTATAGATTTCGACCACATAAACTTTCAGATAGTCACATTTTTTTCACAAATAGTCATCTTTAAAAATAATAATTGTTATATAATGCATTGCTGAAAATTTGTTGTCATCTATAAAAATATTTTTGTCATCTACTTATACTTAAAAAGAAATGACATGCCTTTCAAGTCACATACAAAAAAAACAATTTTGAATTTCTAAAACACTAAATAAATAAAGCTGAAAGATAAAGAAATATTGGACAATATATTCCTACTATATTCAACAAGCTCTACGTTGCACACTTGCAAGATGGTTTTGGTGTGACAGTACACGACGTTCTTTTGGCAAATATGTCGCCCACTGAGAAAAAGAATTGGCAGATGAGGGTCATGTTGTTGCAATGCCATCTTCTAATGACATTTTTAGCTCTAGCAATGTCCAAAGTGGTATGCCAAGAGGATGTGAAGAGATCAAGTGGATCTGGGAACTGGGAAGAAGATTGACCAGAAAGGTCAAAGGCACGATCCTTAGTCACGATGTTATGGGAAGGTTTCAATCTGTTAGTGAGTCTACTCTGGCAAGAAATTTTAGTATGGTATTGAAGAAACAGTGTGAGAGCTTGTCTATGACTCGTCCACATGGCTGGGTGTTTATAAACCTGAGAATGTAATAAAGAATCCCCTGAATTTTGGGATGATAAAAGAGACACTTGAAAAGTGGGACAAGAAAAAGAAACAAAACAAAAAAAGTAGGGACGACATCAAGAACTTCAAGTAGTTATTGGGTTACTCATTTAATACAGTACTGACAATATATTCCTACTCTAATAATATTGTCTAATAAAAACAATGAGAAAAGTTGTCTGACTATCGAGGGAAGGATGTTGGGGTGATGTGTTGGGAAATAGGGTGGTTGACCTGGTGACCCAATCCATCTTAATGGGTCTATCTATTGGATTGTTTGATGAACCAATGAATCCAGTATTTTTGACATAATGGTTCATACAAAATGGATCGGATCACATCATAACATATCAAATTCAGATGAAGACCCGACAACGCCTTCAACAGGCCTGGCCGAGGCCATATACCTTAGGTGATAACTCCTGTTTCCCCTGTATCCTGAACAAGGATGGAGCCTCCTTAGATGTAACAAATGTACCTCAAGTCCTCAAGCACAAACATTCATTATTCTAAAACAACTGGTAACATTGGTCCCATCATACTTAACTCTAAAGAAAATGATATCGATCCCTCGATCTTTATTTAGGATATTATAGAAGAGAAAAAATTGTTCATTTATGCACTGGTATGAACAACAGTGATCAAGATGAGATGATTCCTATTATTAGTAATTTAGTATTTGATAAGTATTAACATCATTTTATTATATTTAGTAGGTTACTTTGCTTTAGATAAAGATTAAGAATCAGACTTATGTTAGAAATGGATTGTCTAGAGAACTTATAGATAGGACTTCGACATGTAATTTTGTTTTCACGCTTAACTTGATTAGTGATTTTGATATTATTGGGAGTGTTGGTTTACCTCTCGAAAGTAAACCATGGGAGAGCCAATTGACCTCTTGAAAGTCCATTAATCTATCTTCTTACTCGTTCGTTTTAATTACAGTGTGTTTTCTTAGTATTATCAAGTCAGTTCATATCATGAACCTTCAGTTAAGCCTACGTAACATCAACAAGACAACAACGTATTATGAACCCATCGTGAAGAGAAGAGCACTCTCAAGCTAGGATCTTGAGAATAATATCACATTGCCTGACTAATCGTATCACTAGTCATAATTTAATAAGAGAACATTACCAATGAGTAGTCACTTACAAATTGGTAGGACTGCTACCAGTCCTGACCAAACTAGAACTAGAAACATATGATGCAGTTCGTCATATCCTATAATCTACAAAACTGGGAGCTCAGTTCGGACAGGTCCAAATTGGTTTACTCTAATGAACCTAATCTGTTATTATTATTATTATTCCATATATGGATCTACCATCATGCTCTAGGAAGCATATATCTTATGCTATCCATGTACAATGATTTACCATTATGTAGAGACCAATTAGTAAAGATGCATTGGAAAGAACGAAATATCATGACATGCTATGAAAACAAATCACAAACCTGATGCGCAACATGTTCTAGCCGTAACTTTTCTGGAGTTGATTCTCCTATCAAGTTCACCTTGGAACCATGATCCATTTGGTTCTCCTCGCTCCTTTCGCTAGAAGCACTTTCATTGACTAAAGCCCCTCTTTTCCTCTTTCTTTGGAACGTGTACTTAATAACTCTATCAATCAAAGGTTTACTTGGAACCTCATTTGTCTCAGAAACCTTTGTCTCCGAATTCGTTAATGGCAGGTCAGCATCATCATTTTCACGTTTCATAGACATATGTTCCTCTCTACCTTCATCAGAGTTTTCTTGAATAGCCGTATCAGTTGAATGTTTGGCTGAACTTGGAGAAGTCAAACATGAATTATCAGCTGCTAAATCCATATCCTTTGCTTGCTCCAAAACTATATCTTTCTCTATTACTTTATCCTCCTTGGTAATTGACTTGGGGTTGATGCCATTTGTTTGCACAGAATATGATACCTTTGTGTCCGAAATGGTTCGTTCGCAAGCACGGATTCTTTGAGTACACGCATTTCTGTACAGCTCAGTTTCTTTGCTTCTCAATATTATAGAAGGTAAATCAACGTTAGCAATTAAAGATTTCTTTAAAGGGAATAAAGAATTATAAAGTCTCTGGCTTTTATTTGTCTGGTCTATATATGAATTGGGTTGTACTTCTGAGGGAGGGAATGTAATGGGTTCACAATTTATTGTGTAGTCTGCCTGTACTTGATGCTTTAGTTTTTTCATTTGTGAGAATCTCCCGAGTTCTGTCTCAACTGCTCTTAACTCCTCCCTGAGGTCTTTTACTATGTCTTCAGCCTCCTGAAGTTGTGCTTCGAGTTCTTCAATTTTCTTTTGTTGTGTACAGGATGTCACTGCTGCTTCACGAATCTGCAAAAGATTATGCAGCCAAACCAATGAGTTAAATACTCCAATTCACATATATTAAGTACTGTATTTCCTCTGTTGCAAAAGAAATGAACCTTTTGTTCAAATGTATAGTTAAAGAACATGTTTCATTGTTATGGTATCCACATACCGACAAGGTGCAGTCAACCAAGATTTCGATCAGAATACACGCTACCATAACAAAAATAAAATCAGGAGATGCATTACCACAAACATTTTATTATGCTATGAAATGCTGAAGAAGAAAAATGATTCAGGATATGCATGTCCCGCTCCTGACCAGAAAGTCACCATTATATGTCCTAAATTTGACACTTTTCACTTTTGACAATTCCAATCGAAAAGAAACAGAGATTTTTCGTTCTTATTTCTTATTCAGTCACCACACATACAGTCATACAGAAGATCGGGATTTAAAAGACACACGGAAAGTTAAACAATTACATGTTAACTAATTTGAAATACTCGAATGGCACTGAATTAATAAAGCTGAAAAGATGCAACAACAACAACAACAACAGTACCCAATCCCTACCGAAACGGGGTATGGGGGAGGTAAGTTGTAGACAGTCTTGCCTCTACTCATGGTAAAGAGACTGCTTCCATAAGGACCTCCGGCCGATAGATAGTAACGTGTAAGGGATAGGGAAACATACCTGACGCCCGAGGAAAAATGATTTCTCAAAATAATCAAGAAGAGGAAAAATAGTAAAACTGTAGGTTTTTCTAGTAAAAAAGACTAGACACACAAGTTAACCATCTCCCACCCCGTAGCCAATTGGAATAAGTTCAGAAGTGAACATCTAAAATGTAATACTCACGAAGTGTTGTATAGATGTAAAGCTCCAAAATCACCAAGAAACGCCAGGTTTGCCAACCAAAGCGTATTATTGTCAAAAACAGAAGCTTTCCTTTATCTATAGATATAGTTGTCTTAAGATCAAAGCTCATGCTAGTTTTGAGGTAATTTTTTTAGTTACATTAGTTAATTAATCATCAACCCTATTGTATCCAGATTTATTTCCACTGTATTTTATACGTTACACGCATCACATCAAGACCTCGCTAGATTTCTCTCATGAACCCAACAACTGTGAATGTCCTTTTCTGCCTCCACATACTAAAGGTATAAGTGTGTGTGTTCGTTAATGTGATCAGGACAGACCATATTACAAACCTTTTTGGACACCGCCTACACTTTCTTGAACTACTTTAAGAGTTTAAAGCAAACCATCAGAAGTTAATATATAAGAAATGTGATGCCCAAGGTAAGTACACTTTCTTGAACTACTGGTATTTTACAAACCTTTTTACTTATCTGGTTATGCCTTGTAACAACTTTTTCACTAAATGTGCTCATCAAGTTTTTCTTTAAAACTAAAACGATTTTCCTTTTCTTCTTAACTTAAAAATAGCCAATTGTGTACTATTGTCAAAATCAGATGCCAAAGCCTACAAGCATAAAGTTTAACTTATAGAGGAGGTATTGTTTCCATTATTCAAGATATGGTTATCTTAAGTTCCCAACTGAGGCTATTTTTGAGTGGTTGTTATATTCCATTAGCTCATCAACGCATCAAAACCTATCTTATATCTAGATTTTCGTCCACTGTAACTCTACACTCATCACATCAAGACTCCTTAGTTTCCTCTCGCGCACCCCAACAATTATGGGAATCCTTTTTCCGCCACCACTTAGCAAAGGTCTAAGTGTATGTGTCCATTAATGTGATTGAGACCGAACATATTCCCAATCTTTTTAGATGTCGGCTTAGTTCTCTTACATAGTATGTAAAATATCTGTTTATGCCTTGTAACAACTTTTTTCAATAAATGTGCTAGTCTAGTTTTTCTCTAAAGCCAATATTCCTTTTCTTTCCAAACTTACAACCACCCAATTTAACACTCACCAGTCTCCTGAAACCCCAATCTTCTTAAACAGAAAATTTTGAAGTGTTTCCTATTGTGCACTAGTTGGTGATGCAATTGTTGTATCGTGACTTTCTTTGACATCTTTCACTGAACTGCACCTACGTAAACATGTGACAAGTTTACTTATCCTTAAGAAACAACTAAATTGTTCTTGTAATCTAATATGAGTTGTTTGCGTATGTGTTTTAAAGTTTCATCCTACTTTAAGAGTTTAAAGCAAACCATCGGAAGTTAATATATAAGAAAATGTGATGCCCAAGGTAAGTACTTGCCCCGATTTCTTTTACTTCTGCACCAGGTAACTAGGGCCCTGTAATGTACCTATAATTAAGCATCCACAATCAGGAAATTCACAGAGGTATTCCAATCTACTGCTTGGAGCAAAGAAATGGATATCAGAACTTTCATCAAATTACAAATCAAGACATTGAAAACCTAAAAAATTCCATAAGACCGTAGCTAAGTTTAAGAAATGCAAATGAAAATGACAGCCGTAAACAATCATCCCACGTTGTCCCAGCCTCAAGCATGCTAGATCCTCTCACACTGAAGGTCAGCACTCATCACTATGAAATTAAATAACCTCACTATAAGAATGTGTTTAACTACATGGATAATACAACATTCATCATAGACCTACGAAATGAAAAAAAATACTCTTCAACATGAAACAAAGTAGACCTATGACATTATAAACACCTCTTTTAATACTAGTATACTCATTCATTCACTTTTCATAAGCTAGATAAAAACACCGTGTAGACTTTTCCCTAAAGCACCAACCAATAGAATGATCATCCGTCTCCAAATTTCCTCTTATCAATCAACTAATCAAGAGACCATTTTTATACATCAAAAGAACCCCGAAAGCATATCCGCACATCAACTAAATGTCAAGACTCAAGACTTACAACCATAACAAAAAAGAGAATATCTTGGACCAAACTTCATAACACAGTCTTCGAATTTACCTACACTCTCTAGTCTCCAATCTCTAAACCCTCAAAAACCCAAACACAACAATTCAACTAAAATGCCAAACAAAACAAACACAACTCTGATATCACTAATAAACCAAAAACAAAAGAAACAAACAAAAACCCTCATTCAAATTCTCAAACATAATTCACAAAAATTCAAAAAATTTATTCTTTATACCTTAGAATCCATCATCTGTTTAAGTCTCGTAAGCATCCGAACCGCATCATCTTTCGAATTCTTAAGCTCGTATTCAAACCGAACCGCTTTCTTTTCCGAAACCATAATCCGTGCCGCTGCTTCTTTAGCAGTATTCAATATGATATCCGCATAAGCTTTCTTTAGCGCCATTAATCTCTACACCACCAATCAAAAAACCAACACGATATTCAAAAAACAAGATCAACCCACCAAAAAAAAAATATCAAAAAATTAACAAACCCAAATAAATAAATAAATAGCGGTTAAAAAAACTAAAATTTGAATTTATTCATAACTATCACGATAACATCCGATCAAAGTTGTCACCGGAGGCAGTTAAGTGGTGTCGGAAATTACCTCGTCGGCGTTCATTGTTAGAAGAAATTGATTTGAATTTTTTGAGGAACAAAAATAAAAAGGGTTAGTTGTTGTTGTGCCCTGTGCGTAAGCAGCTGTCTGTTACGAACTGAAAGTTCTATGTTACGGTTTGACCCCTTGTTGTTTTCGAAATTACGAAATTGCCATTATTTGGTTAAACTTATGAACCCAAATGTTGTTGGTCCGGTTTTTTTGGTTCATGTTTTTCCAATGGGCGTTTGTCGCGGAGTGGTTTTGGGTGACGTGGCGTTAACCGGAAGTTACACATGGAAAAAGATTTGTTTTTTTTCTTAAATCTTTTTAGTTGATTTAGTTTTCGGGTATAAGTCTAACAAGAAGAGGTTGGAGTATAAAAAAAGATTTGAGGCAAAACACATTTAATCAAACATTTTTCAGGAAAAAAAAATATGAATATGAATATTATCTAGCTTGATTGAAATGAGAACAAGCAAAAAGAAGCTCATATGATTATGGTTATTATGACCTAGACTTTTCTTTTTTTTATGCTTATAATTAGTGCTGGCATAACAGGTCCGACACGACACGAACACGATAAGACACGAATCTGTTAAGGCCAAATACGAACACGACACGATAGCAGGTCTTATCGTGTAACATAATAAGAAACATGTAACATGGGATGAGTTTGCATCAATAGACCTTCTAAGACGATAAGAAACCTGGTATGATAAAAAACCTTATAAGAGACCTGTTAACATGTCTTAACAGGTCTTATCGTGTCTTAACATGTTCCTTAGCAGGTTTCATTTAGTACATATATATATTTGTGTCTTATCGTGTCTTGACAGGTCCGGACCTGTTAAGACACGAAACCTGTTAAGGCCAAACACGAAACCTGTTAAGACCCGGTCGTGTCGTATCGTGTTAACAGGTCCTAAAATAACTACACTACACTCTCTTACATCAATAACCTACACTACTCACCACCACCACTCGCCGTTGCCGCCATCACCACACCGCCGCCGAGCATCACTGCCGCTACCATCATCGCTGCATCACGCGGGCATCCATTTAGTATACCACTTACATGTAAAACAACTTCATATTAAAATCATCCTTATCACATTGATGTTATAGCTCTATTATCTTGCATTTTTCAATGTAACCATTAGAGATGTGGTATGAAAATCGACGTGATAAGAACAAGATGATAATAACCATGGTATAAGTGTGAGTGAGATGATATTTTGTGAGTTATTATTTTTATTTATTTCACTGTTGATGTGAAAAAGTAGATTTAATGTTATGTTGATGTGAACACGTTTTTGACTTAGATCGGGTTTTTGTTTTTTTCAGATTCTGGATTCAGATTCGGATATTTTGAACACCTATAAGGAAAATACTACGCAAATATTCAAATATGGGTTCCTTGTAAGCGTGCTAACCAACTTCTATGTATCTCTTTTTGTCATATAAATGTAATGTAATGTAATTACTTCCTATATATTTACTCAAGTTGGTTCGGTTTAGACAATTAGTCAAACCTTTCAAAATGTAAGCGCAAGTATGACATATTTCTAGGTTCTCAAATCGATAGAGTTTTTATTATTTGTCTAAAGTAACCAGTTAGCTTAGCTTGTAATCACTTTGATTTGGTCCGTTCTACAGTTTAATTTATATCCACAATTAAGATTTAAGACTCATGAAAAGCATTGAATTATAGTGACTTAGCATAGCCATCCATAGGTCTATAAATGAGAAACCAAGCTCGAGCTCTATTAAATAAAACTCGAGCTTTAGAGCTGGCAAAGGAATTTTGAAGGCCTTGTGCAAGATTAAAAAAAATGATTTTTATATAACCAAAAAGTTATATATTAATATATTCCATAAAGTCCAATGTAAATTGTTTTTGATTACTATTTTTAAAAATGTTTAAAGTTATATTGTATGCTTGTGGTAAACTTAATTTTGTGTTTTTTTAAAATAATCTTCTACATTTATAATATTACATTTAATCCTATTTTTTTAAAAATTTCTATGAATCTCTTAATATAAAATTATTTAGCTTTACAATAAATTTTTAGAGTACACTATATATAACTATAAAATTTTAAAAATTAGGGGTCCAACGCACTCGTCCTTACTACACTTGCTCATATCTTCCAATTAACTTTATACTAGAAGCTTGAATTTGATTCGTTTATAAAACAAATTTATTTTAGTTATATATATGTATACTAAATTAAACCCTTCTGTTGGATTATGACATAATAATAAATCAAAAATAACTTATATATGTTATTCTTAATACTCGTAGACCTTTAAAGATAAAATATAATGAATTTATTAGTAAATATTTGTAGATTGATAACTATGTATATTTTTAACTTCATATCATACCTATGATTGCATATATAATTTAACATGTTTTAACATTTAGAATAAGCTAAATAATCTATTCACTAATGATGTGTCACTGTTTATACATATTCCCCACATTCACTATTTGGCCAATTATGTGCTAATCGTAATTGTTTTCGTATAGATTTGATGCTCTTATGGTATGTACTAGTGCTCTCAGGTTTATAGCAGGTACAATGCATAAAAACAAAGGAAAACGATGTTGGAATAGGCAAGAATGAGCTAACGAATAACTCCAATGCAAGATTCAAGTCTGAGGACTATTCTGGAGCTTCATCACGGCGTGACCAATAGTGGCACGGCGTGATGAGCAATGCGGGGTGAAAGAGTCATGTCATACAACAGTGGTCACGACGTGACATAAATGGTCACGTCGTGCTTAGCATGTCGAATTGATTAAGAGCTAACAGTACAAGAATGGTCACGGCGTGACATAACTGGTCACGTCGTGATGGGAAGAAAATCAAGCTCAACAGGAAACGATATGTCACGGCGTGACCACAAGTGGTCACGGCATGACAACTGGGCGGCCAAGGGTATTTTGCTTCTAAGAGTATAAATACCTAGCAAAATGAGGAAATAACCTATCTTTGGATTTGTCAGCCGTTTTTTGGAGACTTTTGAAGGGTTTTTCCGCCAAAATCATTTCCGGGAAAGCGTGGATCTAGTTTCGATTTTATCTCTTGTTTCTAGTAACGATTGATCATCGGATTGGATTAATTCATCGATTGGCACAACAATGTTTTCATTTCTATTCAATTGTTCGATTTCTTTTATCATGTTAGGCTAAACTTTTCATCATCCATCAAAATGATGTGAAACAATTTGTAATGGTTGCACAATATTTTTAATTCAAGTTGATTTCTCTTAACGTTGTGTCGAGATCTTAATGAATTGATTCCTTGTGATTTATTATTG
>JAOEHQ010023088.1:0-14245 GCA_025447715.1 Asclepias incarnata
GTGCTTTATATAAGAGTGTATATATATATATACACGTATGTATTTAGTACTAGGTTATTGTGCGAAGTGTACGAAGCACTAATATACAGCTTAAATATTACTAAAATACAGTGTCGATAGGAAAACATATAGCTTACTATTTTTTTTCTTATCATGTCAGTGTTAACTAAGATGCATGTTTAACATACATTTTAATTATTACTAACATGCATTTTAGTTCTAAGATGTATGTTAGTAATAGTTAACCGTTAGTAATCGTTAACTATTAATAAGAAAAGGGTAAATGAGTGGGAACCCCCTGGTCTTGGTACCCAGAGCGCACACTGCATAAAACTCATGCCCGGTGAAGTATCATCTTCACATATGGATCACAAGATATAGTTTCTCCACTTGCCTTTGGCAAGTTTCGAACCGGTGACATGCAGCCTTCATCTGTGGGCCCATGTGGTCACATGGTGGCGGTACCAGTCGATCTATGATCAATTGGCATAGTTTAACTATTACTAACATACATCTTAGAACTAAGATGCATGTCGGTAATTTTTAAGATGAATGTTAGTGATAGTTAAGCCATGACGGATCTATGACGGCTAAGGGCGGAGCCCGTCAGGTAGATCACCCCATCACCGATCACCTTTTATGAACTATCACCCTTTATGAACTATCACCCCTTATGACCTATCATCCCCACCAGGCACCAACTACCCCTCATTAATGCCCTTAAGGGCGAAGCCCGGTTCTAATCACAGTTTCGGCTGGCGGTATTGGTGGTGGTGGTGGTGGCAGTAGGCGGTTGGGGAAAAAGGCCGGTGGTGGTGGTGGTGGTGGTGGGGAAGAAGGGGGAAACAGTAAAAGATGAAAATAGAGAAGATTCAAACCCTTCGCATTTTAAGGGGCTTCGCACAGGAACATTCCCCTATATTTTTATATATTTGATATGTACATATAATTTGGCCAATATGAAGAAAAAAATGCTAGATATAAATACTTATTTATAAAACCATATAGGCACTTATAATAAAAATGGGTTTATAACTTCTATGGCTATTAAACTAGTCTAAATTAAATTGACTTATGTTGTCTTTTTTTTTAGGTAACCTTGGTCTTACTCACTTTGCGAGCTGACGGAATGAGGGATTGAACCTGTGATCTTCAGAGAGTTTCACTTTTTTTGAGACACATGCCCAACCACTGGACCACCACCCTGGTGGTTTATGTTGTCTTCTTTTATTAGTTTATGTATTTGAAGTCGTTTTTATATGGGAGGTGATAAACTCAACACAATTTATGATTCATTTACCATATTATATAACTTTTACAGCACAATGTTCAAGTTAGTAACGCATAATTGTGGTAAATTCCGGTTTTGTATGATGGTCTATAACATGGACAAAAGGCCCCTCAAAGAATTTTTAGTGTATAAAAAGTCTCATAAATGATCTTTCTTAGAAAGTTATACTACATAAAAGTAGAGCAATTCATAGATGACAAAACCTTGGTGGCAACTATTTTCTTACGATGTTAATACGTAAAACACAAATGTAAAACGACAATATTTCAAGTTTAGATGACAAAACCAGCTCCAGGGAGGCTTTGCACGGATCATACTGAACTGCAACCCAGCCCTAAATATCTTTTAGACCAAGAACCTAACAGGATTTCTACTCTGCTACTGGTTTGGTAAAATCAGTCCATTATCAAGTTTTTTCGCACGCCTCGCGTCATTGAACTAAAACATAACAGTTTAATTATTTCAAATCTTGATACAACAAAACGAGTAATGGATCTAAAGATAAACATCATTAGAAGAAAAGATGAGCTGAAAGCAGAAGTTTGAATTTCAATCTTGCAATGGTTACCTGAAGAGTATAAGTTCTACCGGTGTACCAAAAAATTCTTCGGTTTTATAATCTCTTTCTCCCTATATATACCATCAACCTATCTATCTCTAACATTACTCACAAAAAACTCAAAGACTAGTAAACAAATGTACACGAATATACCACCACCTTTCTACATTATATACATCCAAGAAGCTGCCATGTCAAAGCTCTATGTAGCCAACTGCAAAAAGTTTGCACGTATTTCATAAACTCATCTCATACGCCCAAAAGGTATCAGGATCAGGACATAATAGAGAAAAATCTTCAACTTCTAGATTTGCTATGTGCCAGTCCACAAACCGTGCTTGGATCACCTTGAATAGCACCAGCAGCGTTGGTAACAACCACCAATAATCATCCTCACTGGTTTCAAAAGAAATTTGTCAGCTGAATGGCAATTTGATGTAGTTTAATCCCACAACAGGCGAAATCTTAAAATTTGGCGAAAAAGAAAATGGTTCAAAAGTCTCCAGAAGTGTATTTTAGATGCATAGAAGATTTACAACCTTGTGTACATATTTCTTCATAAGAACTAGATAACTGTTACCCAAGCTTCTAGAAAAAAGATACTTTCATCCCAAGAGAACGAAAAAACTTTCCACTTAATTAAGTCACATGCTAATTGCAACAGTTTCTGGTGATCTCAAGATTTCAGTATCTATTTATTTTGACATCATTGAATAACTGGAATGATATTTTTGCAATTGATTTTAGAAGAAGTCAACTGTAATTTTTTTACAATTTTCGTGGGATGCAAGGAGTATAAACAAGTAAACAAACGAGATCCTGTTCACCGGTGTCACAAGAATCATTTCCTTTTTGCTACATAAAATATTCATAAATGCAGAAATTCATAACAGAAGCCTTAAAATTCTGGAAAATAAAGACAAGCCAAATAGTCCCAGTTGAGACAATAGAAATTGAAGGCTTTACCTCCTGTTTTCCCATGCTTTTGGCTCTTTATATGTCTGGAATGACAAAAATCCATAATGAATCATGCCACATGTGAATGCCACAGCCTTGCAAAAGGACCAATAAGAGTGTATCCAATCACATAAACATAATATCTGAATTCTGAAATTCCTTTTAGTATCAAATGAATACGTTTGACTTGTCACGCAGCCCAAAGGTGTCGGTATTAAAAGAAGTTTAGAAGTTATTTTGTGTTTTATCTAAAACACATTAAAGAAGGGTTTCATCTAAAAGGGCATTGGTTAACTTGGTCAAAAGTCCAAAAAAACCTTTTTTTTAATGCACAAAACCTCCTAAAAATCATATTACTCAATCAGTTGGATTTATCTGGTAAGACTATTGTTATAAATCATTATTAGCAAATTAATATTATATCAGATTATTGCAGGAAACAAAGCGTTTGTGGTTCAACCCAACTCGAAGATGCCATTTTGGATCCACGCTAACAGATATTGCGTTTAAACCGGACCTGTTTAGACATTTTACCCAACCCACCCATCTTGTGACCTCCACATAATCTTCAATCGCATGATAAAAACTTACAATGTTTGAAATGGAGGTAGCGTTCCACAGCGCATATATTCGAGCAAGTGAAGCCCTTCTATGACCTCTACTAAACAACGCATTCAAACCCGCTGGGAATGGAGAAAGCAAAGATAGAGGGAGAATAAGCAAAACGGCTAGAAAAGCCCCAAGAGAGATCCAATAGAACTCGACTAATATAAGGAGGGTGACAGATAGATCCGACAGAAGCAAGATACATATCATCAGCTGTAATGTATCCTGAAACAAAAAAACGTCACTTTAAGAGACATTGATGAACTCTAGAACTCTAGATGTGGCAATATCAAGCAGCTTATAGATTGGGTCAGTTCAAGTTATATTTTATCTCAAACAGGTCATACAGATAAACTTAAAAAAAATTAGCTTAAAAGAAACTAGATTAAAGAGGTCTAAAGTAGCCCAAATTATATTTCTAATGCATAAAACCTTCTACTTCATTTGACGTGGCAGCTAATGTGTTGCTAACTTTGACCATGTTGACTCTTTTTTTTTTCTTTTCATGACATGGATGTGCGATCAAAACCAGTTAAAGTTAAAAGCGTAGTCAAATGAAACTTTTTTGAAAGTTTAAGCATTTTCGTGAGTGCAAATAAAGTCTATTACCCAAACCAATTAATGTTGAAATAATATAATACTTGTAGACATATCTGATACACTACTTACTTTTTAGCAGAAGTAAAGGAGTGGACAAACAGTATTTTGGTCAATATGATCCAACCCTACCAAAATTACCATTATTCAACGTTCCTGACCCACCCATTTTGCTACCTCTAAGAAACATATTATCATAGGCAACATACCTGCCGCCCGGTAGGTCTTGTGTTGTGCAAGAATAAAGAAAATGGAAAGAAATAATCCCTCTGAAACTCCAAGGACTTCAAGGATGCATCATTAATGATACCTCCATTAATTCCACCTGTTACCCTTTTACGAGTTAATGCTTGACTTGAATATGATTGACTCGGTTGAACCTGCTTAGGACTCTTCTCTGGAACAGCCACAATACGCCTAGATGAAACATTGATTGATTAGTTAAAAATAATCTCTCACAATAATAATAATAATAATAATAATAATAATAATAATAATAATAAAATTTGTAAAATTTAGTATATGCAATAAGCTTGGCCAAAAAAATATATACACTATGTATGCAATAAAGTCACCTTGGTGATTCCTGACTATTTTCTATCAAATCAGGGTGGTGGAGGTTGTTAAGAGATTCATCGCCTACAATTACCAAAATACCCAACTGATAGAAACCGCTAGCAGTGGCTTGAAACCATCCGAGCTCAATTTTGACCCCATGGAAATCAAGTTGAGGATTTCCATGAGTTTTTATCCAATTAATAACAGGGATTAAAGCAGACCGTATTGATCCACTTCTCACGGTTCTCAACTGGGCATTCAAACCAGCTACCAAACGATTCCAGACGGATGAAGGGACATGCTGGCCAATGACATATATAGACATGTCAGAAAATAAAGTATGCCACAATTTTATACTGGAGGAGGCAATTTTGACCCCGTTTACTAGTAATTTGGTAAATTCGGGGTATGTTTTATCTCTAACAGGTTTAACAAACAAAATAATAGATGGCTAAAAACAAAACGGGTCAAATGGGTCGAACATAGTCTCAAGGCCCAAAGTCAATCTTTCATGTAAAAAACCCCCCAATATCATTTTCTATAGAACTCATTTAATACTGAAATACTAAAATATAGTTGTGACTATTGAGATTTGAACCCACAACCTGTTGGTTGTTGGGTCACCTGGTAATCATATTTGGCATACTATTTGTTAATAAGGAAAACTAAGATCCATTACCAAACCCACCTATTTTTGCCAACTCTAATGAATACTAACAGAAGATATATCACAAAAAAAGACCTGTCCAATAAGATTTGTGAGTAAAGTATCACTATGAAGATTATAAGGCGACATGTAGCTTCCAGCTCCTCCAAAAATTATGCACATTGGGAACCTTTTCTGAATACTTGTTACCATGTCCAACCGCTTCTCATCGCCACCCAAGAAAAAATCGATATATGCAACTGCCAAATCAGGTGTTGCACCAACCTGCATTAATATTTAACGCTAATTTTTAGAATAAAGAAGCATTTTTAAAAGCTTATACTAGACAAAAGGTAGCATGATATAATATACTAGAATTCAAACCTTCATCCCTTTATATAAAGCTCTTGATCGGCAGGAGCGAAGACAAGAATGATCATATTCAGACTTGACAAACTCCTGAAGCCGATTGATCTTATATCTTCTACGCCACTGTTTCCATGACCAGCCACAAGGGTAAGCAAGCAATGAAAGTATACTGTGGACTGACCCTTCCCACCAATCATACGCAGCCACTGAGTTTACCTCATCAATAAATCTGTTAAACGAATCTTCATATCTGCATGTAAAATTGGGTTTGACATCACATATACTTCTCAGTTAGAGGGTTCTTAAAAGAGTTCATATGTACGATTAAAACTTTAAGGTCTTTGAGTGTTCTTACACAATATCAATGATTGCATCAGGAGGGGAGTAAGGAAGATGCCAGGGTTCTCTAAATGTATTGGGGCCCATAAAGTACATTCGGTAGACATGGCTCTGAGTTTCATCAGCTCTTGTTCCCCGCACCTATAAAAAAAATGTGCATCATATAAACCAAAATCAGAGGTGATAAGGGTGGGTTGGATAACAGGTTATAATGAAAAAACTTGGGACCCAAAATAGAACGGCTGGAGTGACCCAAACCCTTTTGTCCAACGATTTATATATCTTTAGATAATTAGGGTGTCAAATACATTATAAACACTTTGGATGACTTTCACCATTTCCTTTTAAGCTAGATTTTATTATCTTACCTGTTTGACCTGTTAGATATATATAATACACCATGAATTCACGCATTCATAAGTAATGGACCAAAATTGCCAAGTTTAACACACAAAAACCCAGTATATAGAGAAAAATAGTATGAAAGAGCATATAGATGAGAATGATATTATTAAAATACCTGAGATAGGGAAAGAAGAGAAGGGAAATGGTGGTGATTATTGTGGTCAACTGAATCAACTTTGTCATATAAGAAAGTTTGACCAACAAGCTTGACCCGGAGCATACTTAAAAGCAGGCCAAGAAGAGTCACAACACATGTCAACAAAAGAGCAAAAGGCCACGGTCCTCCAAATGTGTATATAAGCTCTTCAAGAGGTGTATAACAGTTTGGCATCCTGTACTTTTCTGATCTACATTTGTACGGGCAAAATGACTCTGACACTCCACCTGATCATTGTCACCCAAAATGTCCATCAATGTGAACAGTGAACACACACATGCACACACGTGTGTTTTCTTTAAGGGTTATTCTTTAATTACCTCGAACATGCACAAAGGAAGCACGTCTGGGAAGTGATTCAAGTGAGCAAGGAGTACATAGATCATCATCAGAGCCTTCAACATCTTTATAAGTGCCAACTGGACATTCCTCACAGAAAATACCATAAAGACCTTTAGGGCATTTTTTCCCGGTAATTGTACCATCTTCTCCAGGAAGAGCCTCACCGTCCCCTTCACCTCCCCTATAATATTTAAAAAATAATATTCAAATAATCAAAGAAGTATAGTTATTTTTGTGAGGTGATCAATATTCTTCATTAAAAGATTGTGTATCAGTAACAATTAACTGTAGAAACAGCAACCATACCATGTGCTGATGGTACTATTTATCATTGCAAGAGGAACATATTCATCTCCAGCCCCAATTTTGGACCAGTGGAAATGAACTCTACCACCACCACCACCCCCACCACCAAGAGGGACACCATGGCCTCCGGCAACAGATAAAGAGGATTTATCATATAGGGAAATTGCTTGTATGAAAAGAAGAATTGTTCCACCAGAACCACCACCTAATCCTCCAATCAGAGTACCATTACTGGTTGTGGTTGCTTTCCCATAGCTTTGACCATCAGCCCTCATGGATCCATAAATTTCAAGCTTTGAAAGAGGCCAAATAATAGATCCCATCACTGGCATAAATCAAACAGACTTACTAAATGTTTCAGTTTCATAATTGAATACTGATACTGTCACAATTACGTTAGGAATAACATACCAATCATTCCTCCACCAGCAACGCGTCCAACAGACTCATTAGGACCAAGAGTTCCACTTCCTAACTCACAGGGAAGATCAGGTTTACCATATGTGCCACCACCTTCACTCAACCTTCCATGGTACAATCCCGTACCCCCTTTACCGCCATGGCCAGCACCACCACCAGCTCCATTTGAATAGTTTCCCAAACCAAAACCATTTCTACACCCTGAAAAAAATAGTCATGTATTTACTTACGTAGAGGTTGGAGAAGAATGTCGCAGAAAGTTTCAAGAAAATACCTAGTTCGGAAGCAGTTATGATGCCTTCTGGGTCCACAGTGACACTCATTGATCTGTGGATTTGAATGATACTCCCCTTAATTATTCCACTCACAACTATGTCTTCAACACGACAAATCTGCCAACCATTCAAATGAGCCACAAAAAAAAGGTTGAAATTAAATTGGGAATGTATATCCTTACGAGTTTTTAGTATTTCTTACTTGTAGTGAAAATGAAAGTGTATCATTAACATGACAATCATCAGGCGGATAAATCAAATCTCTAGGGCATGTTGGATTCTCGCAATGACTCTTGGTTACACTGCCATAATGGTTAACTAGATTGATTAATATACAGTTCATGCTATTGTCAACTTATAAAACAGCCAACATTTGAGCCAAAATGATTACACGTTCATACTCACATGGTTTTACTATGATCATCATCTAACGGAGCTTCAAGTACAGAACCCGGACCAATCTGTGAACGGTAAGTGGTTATATAAGACACTATCCAATCAGAATTCAAGTAAAGAAAACAAATAACAAATTGAGAAAAGAGTTTACAAGTATGTTATAGAATAGTGAAAGAGATAGTCTTTGAGCTCTGATTGCATCACCCTCGCCACTCAGTCTAAGAAGTCCTTGACCATAAACAGCCAAGTTTGTATTTGAGTTGATGCTCGAGTTTTCCTGCCAAAACAGAATTCAGATTCACAATATTATATTGTGAAAAATCGAGAAGACAATATTTACTCAATTATAGGAGAACAGGTCAATTTGGGTTATAATTTATCTCTAATTGGTCAAAGGGTAAACCTAAATTTTTTTAGTGGAACACACAGGTCAAATGCGCAGTTAAAAGAAGAGATCTAATGGATAGAAACTCTCACACAAAGTTTTGTCCAAATTGCATAGGACCTCAACCTCTTCAACCTATTTATTTAAAGAAATTAGTTTGTTGTTTTATTATTACTGGTTTTTAACCATAATTAGTATACTAATAAATTATAACAATCATAGAAAGAAGCAAAGCGTTTGTGGTCCAACCAGAACCAATCTGTTTTGAACTGAACCCATTACCCTAACCCATTATGCCGCCTCAAGAAAAAAGCATTTGCATGTCTTCGCAATAGAGTCAGGAAACTGATTGACCATACCCGCAGAACAATGAGGTTACGAACTTCAAGGACAGAAATGGTATAAAGTGTGCTTCCACCACCATCAACTTCAATTTGGGCATTCCACATGAGCACCATTTTGAAAGTAGCTCTAAGTGCGCCATACACCTTCATACAGAGGAAAAGGCCATTTCAGATGAAAAGAAAACAGGTACTTAACATACTTAAAGTTATTTAAAAAATGTAATCAGAAAATAGAAGAGTTTAAATTTGTACCTTTATTATTGAATCACTCATAAGAAGTTCTTCTGCAACAAGCTCAAACTCGGACACTGGATAATCAGACAACCCAAAGATAATGCTGCCACCACACCCTAGTTTAATCTGGCCTCTCACCTATCAAAGAAGATTATAAAGCACATTCTATATCTTTATATTACATTTTAACATTAGATTATAAATAGAAATAGTTATAGTTATAGTCTACACACACATACTAAAATAGTAAATCTTAACCTGAACTCTGCTCCAACGTAAGGGCACCAAAACTTTTGCATCATTTTCAACATAAACATTTGTCCAGAGAGGGCTAGTGGAAAAATCAAGTAAAGGAGTTTCTGTTTCTGTGGTGACATTGTCATTGTCAACTCTTAAGCTTAGTAGATATGCATCAAAACAAGTACCAGCTGCGCCGCCATTAATTGGACAACCAATACTCTCCCCACCTGTAATGCCGTATGTACATACTCATAAAATGGTCCCCATAATAGCAAGAGCTTAGGATATAAGTAAGTCTTTAATAGCTGATGTCAACGGAATAGCATCTAGAAAAATGCAAGAACGGTGTGATGATGACATACCACGGACTTGGACTTTTATGTCTTCTTGCTTGCTGTGACAGTCTAGAGAAATTCTGCCTCCACCACCTCCACCCCACCCATTGCCGCCAGATGCACTTACCATACCAAATCCCTTCCTATCCAGACAGAAGAAATTTGAGAATGAAAAATACTAGTTTGAACACAAATTTCAACATAGGCCAATCACATTTTACTATTATCAAACTGATAAGCCAAAGATTGATGTGGCTCAGAACTTTGTTCAAAAGAGAATGTACCAAAAGCAAGATTAACTGATAACATAACCTAAGAATCAATTCTTTCTACCGACACAGAACAAGGGTTTCAATGCAGCTTGTGATTCTGTCATGGAAAATCACATGGCAGAAGTCCAGTTCAAACATTAATTCCAATATGTTATCACAAAAGTGGATAGTGGGCAGCAGGCAACAGATCGCATTAGTGTTTGTATGAATCTAGTGTAAGATGTTACTGTCAAGCATCCTTGTAAGTTGAATACTTTACTGTTATAGTAGTGTTAATTAAGGCTAATCAGTAAAATAGAAAACAGTAGTTTTTCTATAATCAAAATCGGCATTGATAGTAATTCACAAATTAAAAGATGTAACAATTTTAGGTCCGTAACTAGATATCTCTTCAAAAAAGGATTGTGAAGTATAGTTTAGTATGCTGAATTTATGGTTTTATACAGATGCTAAGGTTCAAACAAACATCAAATACACCTAATGAAAGTATACCATTATCTAGTAGAATGAACCTATCTCTAGAGTATAGGCCTTATTCCATTCATTTACTTATTTTATCATTAGTTTGTTCGCCTTTTATTTGCATTATCAATATATGTTTGTTTGGGTCCTATTATTTACCTAAGGCACTTCCAACGGACATCATTTGTGAAAGTACCTCTAATTGGACTTGTGAGTTTTTCTCCTTTGGGTGTCTGTTATGCTTTCCTTTCATACAAAACAAACTCACTTCTAAATGCACTGAATATGTTCGACTTGGGCTCCAGACTTATTCTTTCCATAAGGAGTTTTGTCAAATGGGAGGAAGATCCTTCAGGCACTGAAGCAACATCTCACCAAAAACTGATAACCATGGAAGTCAAGCATGGAACTTCTCTTGAACCTAGTGCACAAAACTAAAAAAGTTCCTAGTGCAAAAAAGTTTCCTCTTGAACCTTCAGTTCCTAACTATGGAACTCCTCATGAGTCCCGGAATCCCTCTTATTCCTCTTCTCAATCTAAGATCATCATGTTGATAGCTTTGACACCCATCGTCCTTTTTATCCTTGTATCCTACTATATTTGTAGAATAAAAATGATAACATTAAAAAAACTTGCAGGTTATCATCTTTCAGTTTCACTAACTCCAAATACTTGCTTCTAAGTACGTGCGTTTCGTGCTTTTATAACTCCCGTGTTCATTTCACAAATAGTTTTCACAACATTAGCTAACCCACTACATATGTCCTCACAAGAAAAGGTCTTTATATTAGTAGAAAAGCTATGATCAAAGAGAGAGATTCTCTTAAAGCTCATGAAACTCATATCCTTATAGCTTTTCAGCCTGTTAAATACACACCTAAAAGTAATTTGTATAATAGTGCATAAAGTTCCAGTGTTTGGATAGTACTAGTAATAGTGAAATTAAGGCGGTCAAAAATCTAAGTTGTGACTATTCTAAAATGAGGTCAATCATCCTTGTTTTAATAAAGCATATAATAAAAACTAGAGACATTGATAAATCCTTGCATCAAATATTAGTATATTCAATTGTTAATGACTACAACAATTCTCCAATCTAGAATCACTGCAACTGATAAATCCCTCATAACCTTGACAAAAAAAAATGATGGATCATGGCACCACATGCTTAATACATCTATACATAAACACAAATACACACACAATGACAAAATACGCATACACATACAAATATCATTGAAATAGAAAGAAATTATAAAAAAAAACAAAAGAGTCATAGTAGAGTGCATACATTTTTAAAGCATGTATGACAATGCTTCCACCAGATCCACCACCACCATTTAGTCCACCATTCCCTCCTTCCGCTAGCAAAGATCCATTCATATATAATACATCTGCCACAATAAGCTTAACACGTCCACCACCGTTCCCCCCAGACTTATGTTCATCTGACGACCCGCCACCCTTGCTCCCATAACTCCATGGATATGGCAAAGTAGACCAAGCATACACATCACCACCCCAGTACTTTGTATCATTAATCCTTACACAGGAGGCCCCTCGGCCACCATGCCCTCCACCAGCACCTTCATACCCTACCGGAGTGCCACTAGTTTGAGAAGGCGGTGCTCCACCCATAGCTGTGGTGTTTATCACAGAATTAGATTCCATGGTCATATTAGCTGCAGAGAAAATCACCGAACCAGCAATGATTGCAGAATTTTGTCCAACTTTGATGTTTCCAGAGAGATTGAAGCTAATTACACAACCTTCTACGGGACAAACAATCACAACATTAGGAAGAATCTCAATATTTCCACTGGCCATTACATAAACATCAAAACTTATGTTAACATTCGAATTCAGTAAGCATGTAGTGTCAAATGATCCCACTCCTCCCAGCTCTTCACAAGATATCTCATTATACGACAACGGTAGAGAACTATAGACCAATCTTTCTGAATAATTTGAAATTGTAATTCCATACTCTTCAGTGAGATCTCTTTCATATTGACCCGGACTCAAAGAAAACGCAATTACAAATATATGTCCAGCAACAATGCACCAAGAGAGGTACCCGTGAATCAAAAGAGGACGCATTCCTACAAAAGTCCCACTATGTACATAAAGTTTAACAGTCTCATATATCTTCCGATTTGACCAGTTCACTTCCAGTCATTTCTTGATATACTTAACCCATAAGCCCAACATATTTTCTCTAAGTAGTATACGTACTATCTTACAGTCCACAAACATCAAATATACCTGCAATGAAATCCAAATGTGGGCAGGTTTAAATTCTTAAAATCCTCTCAACAGATCGAATAAGATGGATTTTTCAATAAATGATCATCGAAAAACACCTGCCATATAGTTCAAACTTAAAACAAAGAAGCAGTGATATATCTTTTTTTTTCCCTTCCGAGTCGTGTTACAATATTTGCATTATGCATATTCCAGTCACATCTATGTTTGATTGAGATCAAAAGCATATCCAAGCATGCAGATTATATTATATTATATAACTATTAACAAAGTGACCCTCTTACTGGATCTCTACAGCCAAATGTTCCACATACATGCATGATTTTCATAAAAATTACTGTATCATTTACTGTTCACTCAACAATTACACAAACACGATATTTACACAAAAAAGATCAAAACTTCATTAGAAAAACAACATACCCACAACCAAAGATCTCTTAAATTAATTGATTGAATACAAAATCAACTCACCTATAACATAAAAATTACTAACACTTGGTGTGCATCCAAATATAATAAAATAACATGAATTGCAGTATAATCTTACTGAAAAGGAATCAACTTTATGGCGTGTGTGTGATCTTGATTCATTGTATATAGAAACAAATATTAATAATACATCAAGCAACCACTTTGTATATATGTATATGTATATGTATAGTTTTTTTTTTTTTTTTTTTTTGAATTGGAATTGAAATTGAATTTGAAGAAAAAAGAATTTATTTATGGGAATAAACAAGTGAGGGAGTGAAGTGAAAGAAAGTAAAGAGAGGTCCAAGCTGTGGCAGCAATCGGCAAATGGCAGCTGTATTTTTTAGTTTTTTAATTTTTTAATTTTTATGATTGAATGAAAGTGAATCCCACTCAAATTATTAGAATAGGGAATGGGGGCGTGCCCTCTTAACTTCCCTCTACCTTTTTTTTTTTGCACTTTTTTACTTAATACCGTTCCAAATATAACGTAGATCCCTTCTTCCTTTTATAAATATAATAATAATACTACACACATAATATATATTGTTAATATAAATTTAAATAAAAAAAAAAAGAAAAGCCAAAAAAGCTGACAGAAGGGGCGTGCCAGCCTTCCCCACTCCTGCCAGCCTTATATTATTTATTGGGATGTAATCATTTGAAGGGAAAAAAAAAAATATTTGAAAACTAGTGGACAAATTTCAGCCACACATTTTCTCTCATTCTTTCCTCTTTTTGGTATATATTTTTATTTTTTGAATTTTTTGAATTTTTTTTTTTGATTTTTTTATAATAAAAACCTATTCCAAAAAAAAATTAAAAAAAAAAATTTTTATGTAAAAAATAATAAATTTTTCCTATGGGTTATGTGTTGAAAACGGATGGAGATGGTACGGGCGTAGCTCTTAATCGAACGGCTACGCCATTCTGAGGGGTTTCGCCCTTACCGGTCGTAGACCTTAAGGCATTTATAGAGGGGTTGGAAACCGGACGCATCTGGGAATGGTT
>JAOEHQ010023099.1:0-25123 GCA_025447715.1 Asclepias incarnata
AGCCACTCTGTAGAACTTACCTTTCAGCTTTAGCGGGATCTTCTTGTCGCACATGACTCCTGTAGCCGCTCTCCACTACATCCATCCAACTTGTATCCGATGTGCCACGTCTTCCTTTATCCCCCAGATTTGTGTAACACCGATTCCAGGTATTTAAAAGACTCATTCGGGAACAATACCCGCTCCCCGATACAAATATCCTCTCCACTATTTTGTCTGAGCTCGTCCTTGTCATTATATATCTCCACCTTTCAATAATTAAAAGAAAAAAAACATGTTTGTCACGCGAACCTTTATATAATACAATATAATATGTTTTTTTGTTGACAATTGAAGTTGTGGGAAAGTTACATAGAAAAAACCCACCCGGCAAATCAAGTACTGTCGGACCACGCGCACTCGCACTCGCACTTGCACACCCTCTTCCTACACGCTTTCCTTTCCCCCATTTCTATTTCTATTTCTATATATATTAGGGTTTATTATATATATCAATTATTTCCTAATTTAAACTCATACTAGTATTTTTTTTTTTTTTAACTTTATTATTATTTGATCTAATATATAACACACATACTTTATGTTTTTTTGCTAGTTATTGTAGTGTGTGTGTGTGTGTTTCATTTGATCTAATATAATATAATATAATTATGCCGTCTTTTAATCGGAGGAAGAAGAAAAACCGGTTTTCCCGATTGGTGGCTGATCATATTCAGTCACCAAAACATGGGGGTTCTCTTGTTGTGGAAACCGGTTTTCCTACTTCTCTGATTGATCTTTATGTTAGAAATCGCGGCAGGTTTCGTAAGTCTGCTGTGAATGACAAAGATTTGGAAGTCGATTCGACGTTGACTTCGTTTTCGTCGTGTTCGACATCTAATTTGTTGTCTAGTGATTTGGATTTTAGAGAAAGTGATGAGATTATTATAGAAGAGGATGTTTTTTATGACGTTGTTGGTGACAGTAATTGCATAGTAACAAGTAATGATAGAAATGTGGAAGTAGAGAATTCAGGTGAAATCGAAGTTGAAATGAGTGATGAGATGGGGAAATTGAACCCTGTATTGGTTGTGGTCTTGAAGGTGTTGTTGATGTTTGTTTTGGCATTAGGAACAAAGGGATTTACGGTTGGGATTACAGTTTCGGCTTTAGTTCTGTTTTTGCTGGAATATTTGGGGAAATCGTTGTTGGTGAGATCGAGTTTGAGTGCAGATCCTAAAACATTGATTGAATCCGGTTGTAATGAAAAGAAGGATGCCGAAAGTTTAAAAAAAGAGAAAGTGTTGGAGATTAAAGAAGTTATTGATGAATCAAAGATTAGATCAGAGAAAGAATCGGATGAAGTAAGAAGTGAAGTTGTGATGGAAATTAGGCAGAAGAGTTCTCGCAGAGCTATAATGAAGTCGAAAATGAAGAAACTTGTACCCAAGAAACTACGTAAGTCAATGGGTTCAAAAGACGATTTAGCTTCTGAATTTAAGGAAGAAGAGTCGGTTAAACGTGTGCAGGATATTAGACCATTAGTTTTGTCTAGTGAATTCTCATATTCAAGTAACGAAGATTTGTGTATCTTGAACCAAGAACAGGACAAAATCGTAGAAATAGAAGGTTGCCGATCTTCATCATCAACTCTGTCGAGTGAAATTGATTGTAATGTCAAGGAATTAGGCAGGGAATCACAGCAGAATTCAGGGTATTTGGCTCTATGCTTGATTGTGCTGATTGGACTCATCGGAGGACGGGTTATGGCAGTTGCACTTTCATTATCTTGGTGCTTGATGCTGAAGAAATCACAATGGATAAATTGTAAAGCTTCCCAGTTCCTAATATAAGTTTGTTTGTTTGTTTACAATCTCTTTGTTGTTTTTTTGTATCTAAATCCATATGTTCATTACTTGTGCACAACTCTGATTTAAGCAATAGAAGTATACCTATACTATAAGTTTATCTTCTTGTTTCCCTAGTTCATCTTACGTGTCGAGTTATTACGAGTAGTTTACTTAAACATACACATAGATACTTGTTATTAGTTGTTCACTGTGTTTCAGTTGAACATGGTCTGTTATGATTGAACAACCAAAGTCCAAGGTTCAGTTGAACATAGTCTGTTATGGTGAGTCAAACATACACAAATATTGTTAAGTTTCAATGTATGGACCATTCCTGCAAGCAAGTGTAGATTCCATTATTTTCTGTTGAAGAACTTGTGTCCAAAGTCCAAACACCTTTCCCGCCTAGTCGCCTACCATGCCCGTTTGAGAGAATCTCGCTGATTGTTGAACAGACACAGTTAGTAGATATGAATCCTAGCTTTGTGGACTTAGGAGTTTGGTGAACCTTAAAGAACTTATACTGCAGGGACATGTTTGTGTCCATTTGTATGTAAGCAAGTTGTTTTCCTCATAGAATGGAGAACGAAACCTTTAGAACCTTCTCTTTGCTCAGCTGAAAAGCGTGCATAAGGGTTTTTATCATCTCAGATGCATCCTCTCTGGCCACCGGTGTTTGGTGATTGTCTGGTTGACCTGAGACTCCATTATTAGCACATTTCATCAGCCCTCCACATTAACATGAAATATCTGTTATTCATTATAAGGTCACAACTTAACAGGTCCGGTCTCAAGCGATTTTGTCTCATGTTGATTTGGGGTTCTTAAATCTTTCTTCACTTCCTTTGTGGTCGATGGCTATTTAGCCGCTTTTCCCAAGTCCTTTTTTTATGCACTTTCGTTTAACCACCATAGTAGGAGAGTTAATATTGATTTCAACCGTCAACGATGCTATAAATTTATTTCACAAGCCATCAAGAATGCAGCAAGCGATTGATACATCCATCATCAATAGTCGGCTCCAGTTAAGGTAAATGGTTTTGTTTCATTATCTGCAGGGTCGTGTCTAGTTTTATTTTACAGTTCTTCGCTCATTTTTGTCTTGAAGTCGACATAGTATTTGAGTTGAAAGGTAGAGGTCAGCCCAAATCTTCTCCGTTTGGTTCCCTCATAGATTGATTGGTGGCTATGGTTTCGGGTTGGGGTATTCAAGTAAGTTAGTCAAGGTTTCTTGAACTCCTTCAACACCCGAATACCCAATTGTCATCTCAAGGTCGTATTATCAAACGATTTAAGTTGGTTACGAGGCACTCTAGCTAGTATCCCATAAAGCAGCCATAAGAAATCCTAACCTATATCAACCTGTATAAATATAACCAGCTAATTCCTGGCTACTTTTTTGTTTGGAATAAAACCATCAATTGTTTTATAAAAGAAAAATATCAAACCTATATGAAAAGATATACAAAATTTGCCATCTCTAACCTTTTCTCGTGTGTACCATTTTTGCATATGCTTTAATAGCTATGGATTTATGCAAGAAGCACTCAAACAAAAAATCAATCTTTTGGATTATTTATGTGGTTTTCATCTACAGCAATGATAAAGTGCAACAAAGGTGTCAATATTAGTGTTAAAGGGCTTTTGCTCTTAAATATGATCTTTTTTAAAACCATATGCGTCTACTTACTAGTTGGTGGTGTCGTTGTAGTTGAAGTATGACTCTATATATCTAATAAGTAATGTATTATAAACATAGAATTGCCATAAAAAGATAGATTCACTTTCCAGTTTATGATTGTATTTATTTACTTTATCCGATTATAATTAAAGACTACCAGGGAGATAAAAATACCCATATCTGATGGGAAATCCGATACCCGAACCCGGTTTGACCGGGAAATCCGCGAGTTGACCGGGGATGAGGATCGTAAGTGGGAACCGGGTATGGGGATGGGGATCGATAATCTCCGTATCATTGCCATCCCTAAAGACTACTCCTTCCTCCCATTTTTATTGTTCTATCTTACAATTTTTGTTTCTTTCAAAATAATTTTCAATGTGCCTTGCTATTGCTACCAGGGGTGGAAATAGAGTCGCCCTAATTGCTAACAAAGTTATCCTAATTGCTAATAAAGTCGCTCCAATTGATGAGTGTCCAATCTGAATTCGTCTCAATCTATTGGTAGCAATAGCCAATAGGAACCCCTTTTCAACCTTTCACAAAAATGCATTTATTACTCAAGTATTTTTCTACTACATCCTTAATTAATTATTGGAGTATTTTTCTCTTGAACACGGCATGAAGTTTTTCCTTTGACGGGGTAGTTTCTTATAGGCTTTCTACGGCCTCTTCCTATCCTGACGTCATCATCCCCCCGTCTTGACTGTCACATCAGCTTTCTCTCTCTAAGACACACTCAAGAACTACCCCCTCCCTATTATACATTCATCCTCACCTCATCCCCAATAAAAAATATTAAATATACACACATACATATAAAAATAAACACACTGGCCCCACAAAAGCCCGTCCATGCATTTCCAAAATACGACACACGATGACGACGAAGTGGCATGAAGGGTTGCTACCTATGGTGTCTTCCACGATGAGGAGCATGACGAGCATGATGAACACTGATAAGGAAGGGCCTAAGAGTCTTAGAGTTACAGGCGTAGATACTTACATCTTCCTTTAGGCATAAATATACTAGTATACTTTAGCATATAAATTATAACCTACCTTGTACATATACATATACATTTTTTTTTGAAAGGTGAACATCTTGGAAGACGTTGGCACACAGCCACCCGTCAGTATGGGTAACTCCGATCGAGTCGGTTGTCTAAACCGGGTCCCGCCGATCGGCTTTCAAAGGGAAAAACCCACAGGCCCCCTATCACCCGCCGGAACGAATCCCAAGCCACGGAGGAGTGTTTAACAGAGGGTCGAAACTTAAACGCACAAAGCGGGTTTCGAACCCCCCACATATACATAAATACTTTTTTTTTTTTATCATATTATGCATAGATGTTGCTTGCATGCTTATATATTTCATCATGCTTACATGTTAATATGTTTTCTGTACGTGTTTTGACATATATTATACTAGATAAGACTTGTGCATTGCACAGCCGAAAAAAATAACTATTTTAAAAATAGGTTAAAAATAAAATATAAAAATTTCGAAAACACCTATGTTTATGAATATTTTTTTATAGCATAACCGAAACTATAAAACAAAATGTAACACATATACGATATTTAGAAAATAATTTAATTGTTAAACATTCATAACACAAAAGTTCATTTCTAAAAAATAATTTACTGTATATTTAGAAAAACATATACGATAAAAGATATTACGTTTATTATTGAATTAAAAAGAGACATTAAATATAAAATAATATATTTTGATAATATTATTTGTTCTATATATTTATTTCTGAAAAGCAACTATTCTATATTAGATATTATAATTATAAAACCAACTCACTTAGGAGAGTTGACCAGAGGTATCTTCCAAATCCACTATGTGGGCCCCGGGGGTGAATTTTCCCTTAGGTCTCGGGTTCGAGCCTGGGGTTTCTTATCTCAAAGGAATTTTTCATGAGTAGGGGGTTGGAGGTCCAGAAAATCTCTGGTTAAAATTTCCTCCAACACGTCTGAATCGAAACTAACTTTGAAAAAAAAAAATATTATAATTATAAGAAGTTAATGTAAATCCTTATAGGGTATTGTTTCCAACTTATAACTAATAAATATATGGGTTTGTATTATAACTATACATCCATATCATATATTAGGGATATTGGACGTAAATTATCACGTGAGATATAATTTTAGTATCAGGATTTATAGTTTTATTAGGATTAGGATTTTAATTGAAGATTAATAGAATTTTCAATAATAATATGACATAAACAAAGTTCAATTTAATGAATTCAAGGCTACTCTTATTCCTTAATAAGGGAGGAACCCTATCTCTCTTTTTCTCAAAAAGGCCTACTGAACTTCCTAAATTACCCTTATCATTTATTAACTAATTTAAATATCTTCACCTAATATACCTATAATATCCTTAATGAAATTATTTACAATATACATCCTTCAACCATTAAAATAATTATTATTTACAACATATATCCATCAACCCTTAAAATAACTACACTATCCCCTTTTACATCAATTATTTTTACATTAATAACCACACCGCTACCGCCGCCGCCACCACCACCAGTCGCCTCCATCGCCGTCGCCACCGCCCCTCTACCCGTTGTCGCCGCCGCCATTACCACACCGCCACCGCTACCATCATCGCCGCCGCATCGCGCGGACTTCAAATTTTGTAGGTGATATTTTTTTGAGATATTTTTTTTTCCACCAAATTTTAAAAAATCCAATCAAATCATGTATTTATTTATTTATTAGATTCAAATTTTTTAGGTAGATATTTTATTAAATTATGTATATTAATAAAATAAATATTTGTAACACCAAAAAAAAAAGAAGTCATATAAGATAATAACAACTTCTTATTTTTATCACGATTTTTGTTGATAACTTGTTTAAAAACACGTGTATAATAATAATAAATTTTTGAATACCATGTCCCATCAAATATCGAAAGATATAGACGATCTTTAAATAAATTTTTTCCTAAAGCTAAAACATTGGATTATCTATAAAATAATAAATAAATTTAGTAAAGTTATAAATAATAAATACATTACAAGAATTTGTTTTTTAAATTAGATTGATGATATTTTCTTCATCAATAATATCAATCATGCATGTTTTTCTTGATTATATTTTTTTCTCATAACATAAAGGATTTTCTTTCATCTCTCAAACATAATTGAAAGAAGTAAGTATGGTGATTTTTTTTATTGGTTTATACTCATTTGTATGATATGTTAGTTATAAGTGTTTTATGAATTAATTGTTGTCCATATTATTATTAAACAGATTATTCATTATCACATGGTAAGTTATATGTTGCCCTAACCATGCAAATCTTTAGTTCGATAGTAGTTGATTAATATGCAAATTTGTTGTTGTTCATATAGCGATCCTAAGCACATTAATTTTATTTTTCAATTATTCATCAAGTCTAAGGTTAACTAATTTATGTTTTCTTATTCAGTTAGATTATGCTATTTTTTTAATTTATAAATTATAACAGTTAGGTTCTAATTTTTTTTTATTTCTTTTCACGTATTCATAAATAACACATTAACACTATGCTAACTAAATCAAATTTTATTGATTATCAATATCAATATTAAAAACTTTAAAAAATCCGCATATCACACGGGTAAAAAACCTAGTATATATATAATGTATATATATATATATATAGGTTCCGATTCAAATGAAACAAGTATTAAAGTAAAACAAATAAAACAATCTTTTTCTCTTAAATGAAAATCGTTGTGCATCATGAAATTTTCGTGCATCAGTGTATATACTTGTGCTCTATAAATCTTCATGCATCAGTTTTATCATGATACAATGGTCAAGATCTTATCCTATTTGTTTTACTTTAATACTTATTTTACAATAATCAGTCTCTTTGAACGTCTACTAATTCCAGTTTTACCCCTATTCCTAAACACCTTAATAAATTCCTAGATGCAACAATATCAAGGATGGAAACATGACTATTAGCCTCTACCACCCAGTTAATGGTGGTAATACTGGAATGTCATATATCTGTCTTATCTAAGAATGCAAAAATAATCAATAAATCATTCATCGAATACTTACTTGTTAAAGACCGTTGCAAGAGTGTCAAAGCTCTCTGGATCTTCCAAAAACATCTTTAACTCCGCAGCTCTCTTAGCACTACCGAACCTCACCACTGGAGCTCTAGTCATCCCATCTTTCAGCAGCATACATGTTGCACCACCGGACATATATATAGCCTTAAACCCTCTATTAGTACTAGCAACCAAACACCCTTCCGTTGTCGCCATGGGTACAGAAAACTCGGCCCCATTCAGCAACAACGGCCCTGCGACCCCCACCGGGATCTGGATGTACCCTACAGGCATCTCACAACATTGTCCTAGAATAGACTCGTAATCAAACCCATCTAGTGGCATTCCAATTAAAGATTTTCCTGTTGTCCTTTCTAGAGCCTCGCGACGTATGGAAGCAGCACGCCTGCAGTCCCCGAGCTTTGACTCAAGAGCGTAGGAAGGAATGGAACCCGACATTACTTGCTTCACGATCTCCTCATTCTCCTCTGAGTTGTAGTCTACGGTTGGTGGTGGCTTTTTCTTCTCCACCAGCATTTCGGATGAGGGGCTTGATGGCACACTACATCAAATATATATGTTGTACACTTTTAGTTTTTCACGCTTATAGCTTTGTAAACTTTAATTTGTTTGTAAATTATAAGTGGCTTCCAACACATTATACCAAATTAAGAAAAAGGTCAGGTATATAATTGTAAAATTACGTCCATGCTTTTTAAATATATACTATAAATTTGTGAGAAAACATTCGTCTCTCACAAATGTAATTAACTATATATACACTCTTTTATATATATGTGTGTGAACCATCACAAGATGGCCTAGTAGAAATCAACCTGCCTCTCCCACAAGAGATGCATGTTCGATCCTCCCCTAGTACATCTTGTGATGCATGGTCACCGCCAACTTGCGATCCCATGAGACACATACGTAAAGGGGCTACCACAATATTCCCCCGGTTAGATCCAAAGGATCGAGACCATACATGTGTCTCATTGGGGAAGTTGTTTCAAGTGAATGCTGGGATTGCAGGTTCCGAGCATGGTACCAATGCGATACACGGGGTTAAGGTGTCCCCGACTACAGACACTTTTACCACACTATGTGTGTGTGTGTGAATATATACATGTCAAGAAAAAATGCATACTATTGGGGAATCAGTGCTTGTCCACAGGGCTTTAAGGGCTTATCATCCTCTATGATATCATCTTCTATCACCCATGACTCGGGGGAAGGTCGGATAATCGATTTGACAAAATCGATACCGAAGAATCCCAAGAGGTATGTAAAGGAAACTAGTAGGGAGACAACACCGGCTATCTCGGAGAAGGTGAGGACATGGAGAGGGGTGGAGGTTCTAATTTTCTCGCGCCAACGAACTAGAAGAAAGTACAAGACAGAGAAGAATATGGTGAAGAAAATGCCATTGGTGAAAGAGAGCTTTGTTTGGTCAATGTTTTTAAAGAATTCGGCGGAGTTAATTCGTTTTAGTGACCGGTTAAGGTCTTGCTTCACCGGACGCCGCCGAACGTCCATGTTAGAGCTTGGAAAAGAATGTATTGGGACAGGAATTTCTTGTAGTTTAGCAGATGAAGTGATCAATTGTGAGAAGTGAGGCCAAAGCACTAGGTAGATATTTATTTATATATGCATACAGCATACACATATTCATTCATATATACTTACTAATATATAAGTAAGTAATCAATAAAGAATAAAAATATGACGCATGTTCCATGTGTAACATCAGAGAAACAATTAAATTGTTTACGTGTATTGTTAATTACATATAACCAAGTGGCAGAATAAATATCGGTCATGTTATCACAAACTATATCATTTTTTTTCACTTTCAAGATTGGACATATGAATAACTATTCAATTCAATTTTAGGGTATATATATATATATAACAATATATGAAAGATAACACTGCCACATAGAAGTGAGAGATGCCAAGAAAAACGATTCAAAAATGTCACAGGGAGATCATGTTGAATCCGCATACATGCCTCTAATTGTTTGATCCCTTGAGCCATCAACCACTTTGCTCAAGCCTGGGGTCGGCCTTGTCATAGAATTATATATGTCAAGTTTTAGAAAACAAATTGATCATGTTTTTTTTTTTTAAAAATTTTAAGAACAGAAATTTATTAATAAAAGGTCTTCGGCAAGATGTCAAAGAAAATAAAGTTTATATCAAATAGGAAGAGCTATCGTACCAAAAAGGCCAAGAGAAACAAACTTTATTACATTAAGACAAAATCCATAAAAATAAAACCGAGACAATAGAACGAAAAATTGCCAAGCTACTATCACATTCCATGGAGAATGTAGCCTTATTCTTGTACTTCCAAATATTCCACCACCACACTGCCATAACCCCTTGTAAAAGTTTCCTATACAAAGGGAGGCATGGAACAGAATCGACCCAAGTTCTCAAACCGTTTGGGCCACAATCCGTTATATCGATCTGCAACTAACGGGCCACGAGAGCTCGTGTTTCACAAGTAATGGTACAATCACGAAAAGTATGCTCAATCGTATCCACCCCGTACAACAAACCGGGCAAACAATAGAGATGTTAGGAATACCTTTAAGTATCAGATGAATCTGGGGGTAAACAATCAGGCATCAAGCGCCAAACAAAAATGTGCACAATATTTAGTTAGAATGGAGAGAGCCATTTTCATTCATCCAACATACCACCCGACATTTTTTTGTTAACAACAGAAATAACATGACCAACTAGCAAGATAGTAGAGGTCAAAACAAAACAAAATCTAGAAATACAACAAATTATACAATCTAGATTCAACTCAGGGCTATAACTGCTAAGACTGCAAAATGAATTGAAAAAACTCATGCCGACTACAGTAAAAGAACCAAGGCATGAGAAAAAACCCCACCAACGGAGGTCATGCCACTGATTTTCACTACGTAATGTTTTTGTTGCAATACCAAACAAGTCTCGAGGGGGAGGTACTAAAAATCTCTAAAAAAGAAAAATAGGAACCAAGGACGTAAAAAGCAACATTGAGTACATGACAAGCTGTCGAGGACCATCTTAACTCATTACCAAATTTCTCGTACCACCCAAACCATTTCCGCTCCAACAAAAAGAAAAGAAGATATACCTTCATATCCCACACTAACCGGGCTTGCACTCCAATCGTCCTAGCTCAACTGATTTTTTCTGTCACGATCTGTAATCAATAGAAAGGAGGTCGACACGATGGAGTTGAAAATTTTAATGCTACTCTCCAGATATTATTATGAACAATGTTATTTCTAACTTTCCATATATGCCACCGCCAGATGAACTAAATGCCCTCAAAATAATTTGAGTCCTTCCAGAAAGACATGCCCGCACACCATGGCATAATGTCTTTAGGCGTCGACGAGGGGGTATCAACATGGATCTAGGAGCTCAACATTCTTCTCATTTCAGCCGATAAATTGCACCGTTGAAATATATGATTGATAGTCTTAATCTCGTCTTGACATTGTGAGCATTAAAAAATAGAAACATCTATGTCTCTTGCAAACAGATTGATTCTCGTTGGGATGCAGTCAAGCAACAATCTCCGCATACCACCCGACATGCATCGAACATAATTTTGGCTTTAGTGTAATTTGCAGTATATGTCATAATGTGTTTCATGTCGTCTCGATTTGTGAGATAAGTAGATAAGCATATTCTAATACTCGTTACTCGTAAGTAATAATTACAATAATTGAAGGTCGAAGAGTACTACTATATATACTTAGTCTTTTATAGTTTAACCTTTGAATCACTCATACCATGTTCCAAAAATGAAAATAAGATGACCGTTTTTGAAATTTCACTAGGCATTGAAAAGGAGATCGAGAAAAAAATGTATCTAAACTACCTAATAAAGCATTTGGTACCCGTCTTATTTTTTGAAATTTTTAAACAATTTTACATTTTTGATAAGGATTGTGGTCGTTCAATGGAATTGATTTGATGTTGACTTGAAACTAAATGGATATATCTAAATTCTCTACCTACCAACTCACATGAAATAGAAACACGTACGTATGGATACAAAGGTCAATAAGAATTACCACCAACTATTACCACCAAACATTGTTACAACAAATCAATCAATGTTGAATTATTATCAACTATCCATATTAACAGCAATTCAATCATGTATATAAACCGCTTCTTTTTTAACCATCAACAATAAAAATCGCCGACTGCTCCATCGCCTTTCGATTTCAACCATCAACCACCGTGAATTGTACGGGTATTATTCCTAGTCCGTTTAAAAACGAGATAGGTTAAAAGGTAAAGATCACATAAACAATTAGCATAATTTATCACTGTTTTAGACTTCTTTGAAAGAAAAAGCGAAAGTAAAAATCGAATATTTCATAAATACTTAAGTTTACTTCTAGAAAAGATTATTTTCTCGGGATGATTGCCTATGGATGTAACTAACTATGATCAAATGTTTATGTTATGTAAAAATCTCGTAAAATGTCTATGTCATGTAATGAACTTTCAAATCCCGGTTATTGGATGTACTCGACCAATCAAAAACTTACATGTGGCAGCTTATATGGTTGCCACATATACCTGGGTACATCCAATAACCAAGATTTGAAAGTTAATTACATGACATAGACATTTTACGAAATCTTTATATAACATAGACATTTGATCATAGTTAGTTACATTCACAGGTAATAATCTTTATTTTCTATTACACACGGTTTATTTTTCATTACACACGGTTATCAATATAATCAACGAGAGAAAAAATATATATTAATTGAATCAATTGTTTTACACATATTATTGGACCTTGGGATTTAGTTTTCGACGGTTAAAAATATTTAATGCTTTTTAAAATAAAAAACAAAAAGAACAGAACAAAACATTTTTACCTCATGATGACTTTTGGGTTATTTTTTCTTCTATTTCAAAAAGGCTAATTTTAGGGTTTTGATTTCTTTTTTTTCCCCAATGATATAATTTTTTAACTTTATTTCACATGTGAATGAATTTAAAAAATGTGTGATGTTATACATAACTTTAAAGTTTTCGCGATTTTTGGGAAAAAAAAAATTATCTCATTAACCTTTGTCTATATATATATTATATGTGGGTAAGGTTCATGTGAGAACCATTCACATATGAACATATGTAATATTAAGTATAACTTGATCTGTTCATATATGAACGAATTTATTCACATATTAACATATCAAGTTATCAAGTTATAATTTAAAGGTTCTTATGATTTTTCCAATTCAAATGGTTCTTACATGAACATTTTTCCCCTATATATATATATATATATATATATATATATATAGAGAGAGAGAGAGAGAGAGAGAGAGAGAGAGAAAGATAGAGTGATTATTGTAAAACAAATATATATTAAAGTAAAACAAATAGAATAAAATTTTGTCATATACCTCGTATATCTGTCATTCTTATCTTCTTTCCCAAGGTTGATTCTTCACAGGTTGTAACAGACACAGATTGAGACATTTATTAGATCTCAATCTGCGTAAGTATTCTTCAAGCTGTCTATAGGCTCAAGCTGACTTTCACAGCAGCTTGATCTTCTTTCTTCATTCCTTGTCTTCGACTTGAACTGAATGCTATAAACCTTGTTAATGCAGCTCTACTTGAATACATACTTCCATAAGATAATTCTTTGTAAGTTATGAAGTGTGATCTGGGTCAGATAAGACATTACTTAAGCTGACTCATCTCAGTCTGACCCGGATCAAATTACAAGAACACAAAAGATTACTAAGTGTTTCTTATCAGATTGTCATCACCAAATTTATACATTACATTAGGACTTAACAACCCGATATGTATGTATGTATGTATGCATGCATGTATCTGCGCAATGCAATGGGATGAATATTTTAACTCATAAAATATTGTTTATATTGTTTGAGAAAAACAAGATTGTCTTTTATAGTGGAGAGAGGCAACAGTCTTCGAGACATGGACGTTGATGTGAAAGAAGTTGTCAATATTCTATTGGTGAAGTACTTTGACATTAAATGCATCTGATCTGTCTTCTTGTTCTTTTGTCATTTTAGGTGAAAGAGAACACATGTGTAAAGACTTACACATTCTTGGCTTTATCCCGAAATGGATAAAGTAGGTCACATGACCTGTTATATATCAGTCATATGACCCTTTAGGTCCAAGTTTTTTCTTTCATTTTCTCGTTCATATTTGACTTACAAAATGGGTGATAAGTCAACAAACTTATCGTCAACTCCTGTTCGCTGAGGCTGACAACTGACGTCAGCAACAAGTGATCTTAGCGAATCCTTGTCCTAACAACATGTTTGTGATGTTCATAATTAAAATTTAAAATTAATAAAATATAAGTTAAAATAAATCAAATGAGTTAATTGTAGAAATGGAAAGTTTGATTACATTTATAAGATAAGTATTAATTAAGATTCAAGCTGTATAATATACTAGTCATTTTGCAAATATAAAAATTAAGTTTTTCGGCAACATGCTATAATGTTTATAAGGGATTTATTATAGATTATTAATTATTAATATATATGTAGGACGTTATGATTACAAGGTCTATATACAGTTTGATTTTATCAAGTATCGTTAGTTTTTATTAAAGATTATCATTAGTTATAAAAAGTAAAATTACATTATTACATTACAATAATGTACAATTGTGGATTTTGTAGACATAGTTAGCTAATTGTTAGTAATATAATAGAATAGAATATACAACGATATATGGTAAGGTACACACTGCACCATGAAGGATTGAAGGCTGATGATCGTTCAAGTGAAGTTAATCAGGCCATATTTGTGATTTGATCGTATAGTCTATAGCATATAATCACATGGGGATATTTTACATGATCATCCATTACATGATAATCTACTCCTTTTGTGAAAGGGGTTGCTTTGGGAGTATTAGAGGTTGGATTAGCTAGTATGGCTTGGCCCGTCTGTGGGTCTATGGTTCTATTATTTTCCTGGTCACTCCGGGATATTACCTAGGGCAAGATTTAAACCTGAAATCTTTTGCGAGTCAATAGGATTCCTTATCACTAGACTCACAGATAAGCCGCCAATCCCGCATATGAAGCTTGGCTCAAATTGTTTCAATTCCTCATAAAATCCTCCTCTGCGGCCTTTTTGATGAGGAAGGGGGGTAATTCCATCATTCTTCCCATTAGGTCTTCTCAAAACAATTTTAGAGAGGTTACTCCCGCTTGCGCGCATCCTTTTTATGCTCTAGCAAAACACGATACCATTGTCAATGCACATTGATATAAATGTATTCGATCAACATACATTCGGTATTAGGAGGTTCTTTGTAAACATGAAATTTGCGTTTCAAGTACGATCAAGTATTTAAATTACTATATAGTATAATGTACTTTATGTGCAATTTTCTCCCATGTGAAAGTTCTATTCTGAAGCCCATCCGCTAATTAACATTCTTGCTGTTCAATTTATGTTAATTTTATTCCCATTCTAATTTTTTAAAACTTTTTACACCAACAAAAACCTTCATAAATTGCTAAATGTTACCAAAAAAAAAAAGGAATTTCGTCTTTTATGACCAAAAAATTTTTGGTGAACACAAGATGTATCTTGTAAAAAAGCAAAATTCAAATTTCCAAAGTTTGAATACCAAAGTGGAAAAGTGGATTCACACATGTATCTAGTATATATTTAATTAGGTTAGAACACGTCCGTTGTTATTTGTAATTATTATTTATGATTAGTCATTTATATACATACAAAACATAAATGATGAAAATGATTATCAAAGGAAGAAGACACACAATCAAGTTAGTATTCTTAGTAAAAAAAAAGACTTTAATATGAAAATGAGATCATTGAATATATAATATTTTGAAGCACCAACATGAATAGAAAGTGAAACGGTATTATAAAAAACTAAAGATCACAAATTTGTTAAGACTTCTTTGAATACGACATTTGTTTTTTGGTTTGTAACCAGAGCCGACTTTACAATAGATGGGGGCTAGGCAATTGCCTAAAGCCCCCAAATAGTTCGGGCCCTCAATTTTATGTGTCGGGCTAATGTTTTAGGCTAGGACTAATAAAAATAGAATACCACAAATCTATTATTCATAATAAATAATACACATTTTAATAATGTAAAGAGTATGCAAATATTTTTGGTTTTCTATTTATTAATAAAAAGTTAAAATCTTTTGATGAAAAAAGTTTAAAAGAGCATTGTATTAATTTTGAAAAAGTTTTATAATATGCTTATAGTTTAGATATTGATGGTCTTGATTTATTTCAAGAATTAAAATTTTTTAAATATATTATCCATTTATAAAGTGACACGCATATTAACATTTTAGATTATATTTAAAAGTTTGATACTTTTTCAAATGCACATATTGCTTATAGAGTTACGTTAACTCGGATAAATGAGGAAAGTTTTTGTTAGATACTTAAAAAAAAACCCCAAAATTTGTCCCGTCTAGAGCCACAAAAAAGGTTGAGCCGACCCTGTTTGTAACATGACCTTCTTTGTCGCAAACCAAAAGATATAAACTTTTATTAAATTAAACGAGAGAATACGTAGAAGAAGAGAACTGTTGAAAATAAACTATTATTTACAACATATATCCCCCAATCCTTAAAATAACTACACTATCTCCTTTTGCATCAATTATTTTTACATTAATAATCACACCGCTACCGCCACCGCCGCTGCCCCCACCAGCCGTCGTCGTCGCCACCACCACCCATCGCTGCCGCCACCACCACCCATCGCCGCCATTACCATACCGCCACCGCTACCATCATCACTGCTATCACCATCGCCGCCGCATCGCACGGGTTTCTATCTAGTATTAGATAACTTATGAGTTATTTTTTAAGGCTAGTTATATTTGAATGTTAAGATTTTAGATTAGATTAGATAATTAATGAGTTATTAAATAATTGTTGAATTATTGAATATAAATTAATGAAGAAATTACAAATAAGTATTAAGGTTACATGTCATTAGAAAAAACAAAGATCATTTACCACGTAATCGATGATGTGAATAGGCTTGATAAGTGTCACGTAAAACTTACATATATTCACTTATAAGTATAGTAAGATAAGATAAGATCAGATATGATTATGGTGCATGAGTGCATGACTGCATGTAATTGAGTGAATCCCAATGGTATGTTGAGATTATCATCGCCAAGGTTGAATACCATCATATCGAAACCGTCCGTTCTAATTTAAAAATGCGGAGAAATATATAAATAAATAAATAAACTAAGAAATGAAAAGATACGAATCACCTCATGTAACATGTTTTGTTGCATGTTTTCATGTAACAATATTAAAAACGTGCTTCATGTGCCTGGCATATCAAAACACAATCATGCAACATGTTTCCAGTTGTATGCCTCGCCAGGAATTTAGGTGTAGTAGTAGTCAGTTAGTAGTGGTCGGTGGCGGCCTTGGAGAGGGTCAAACTCGACCCTCATCCTGGATTTATTTTTTTTAGGGTCATCAAAGAAAATTTTCTGTTTATAACATTAGCTGTCATTTAAAAAAAATTGTTATATATTTGAATTCACTAGGTGTCATGGACATTTTTTATTTTTTATTTTTTTCTGAATCATCCTAGGCATTTGAATCTTCAAAACCGACTATGGTACCAGTTGACACATCAAGTCACCAGTAAGTTAATTGAATCTTTGAAAATGGAAATTAACATGGGTAATTTAATGTCGAACAATCATAATCGGCGCGCAATCATAGGATCGTGTGCTTACTAAAACGAGGGTGCTTCATGCCTTCATGTGTACATAATTTTGTGTCGAATAAGCCATTGGAATTGAAAGCGTACGTAACTAATAATTGGTTGATTGATTCAAGGTTTGAGATCTATATATTAGCTTGTTGTTATTCATTCTCTATTCTCGGCTCCTTCCAATCAAGCAACGGACCCCCCTTAATGTCAAATTTCATCACTGGGCGAATAATCCATATACACAAACCTCAAAATTAAAACATGTCTTAAACTTCTCATGTTCCCCTTCAAGTATCTTATCAAGTTACTCTATTAAGGACACATCTTTCCTTATGCTTACCCATACTAGTTGTAGAAAATGCTCGAATTAGATGTACATAAGCCTTTCCACACCGCCACATGATTGATCATAAGAACTTTTAGGAACTTTTTTTTTTTTAAGAACTTTTATGAACTTTTTTCTATTAGACTAGAGGGCGGACCCGTGCGATGCACGACCATTATGTTGGGCTATTCTATGCGTTATTTGGTCTGTTCCTGTACTTTTTACCATTGTGTTGGGCTATTATATATGTATATGTACATATATATTCCAAATAAACCAAACGATTATTATCAGCCCGATAAGTATCATGGACATGTTATTGTAAGAAGTACTGAAAATGAATCCAAACACCTGGAATACGTATGACCATTAATAGGTAAAAAAAAAAAAAGAAGTTATACATAATAGTTAATCATTATTTGAAAAGGTGAGTTGTTTATATTTACAAAGTCCAACAGTAATAATAAGAAATAACAATACTTATATACTAAAGGTTTTAAGATCTTAACTAAACCTGTAAGTGAACACATATCCAGTCATACGGGACAGTTCTAATATATTAAATACAAAATATTAGATAAAAAAAGGGCGTGTTGATTAGAAGTAACAATATCCACCAATTTACTTGGTTCAATATGGGTCGTGTTTTATAACAAACGGTCAAATGGGCATTCAAGTGGAATATTAGCCCAACTTTTATTCTTAAAACATACAAACTCCTGAAATAGAGCATTATTATTATCATCATTATCTATATAAATGAAGTAAAAAAGTTTATTGGATCAACGTGACCCGGCCTATGTCGACCCATACTAAAAACCGACCCGTTTCAACTCAAACATGGAATGGTACGTTAATATGTTATACAACCTGCTCAACAACCCCTTTTGTCATCTATAATCTTGATAGACAGGAAAAGATAGACAGGAAATTTACCGATACCAACATTCATCTTAGCTATTTGACCACAAATATATACACAAATTCATTTGATCCTTACCAGTTCCATACACACATAATCAATTAATCATACAGAAATATAAACACAGTCTCGTTTGATCCTTACAAATTTAACCTGACCCGGCCTATATCGACCCATATTAAAAACTGACCCATTTCAACTCAAACATTTAGTAGTATGTTAATATGTTATACATCCTGCTCAACAACCCCTTTTATCATCTATAATCTTGATAGACATCAAAAGATTAGAAATTTACTAATACCAACATTCATCTTTGCTCTTTGGCCATCTAATAGGCTCGTTGTAGCCATCAGGTGGAGGTATCAAACACTCTTCCTATCAAATACAGGCGATCAATATCGCTCCATGAATGTAAGCCTGTGTTGCCCGTATTTCATCCATCTCTGTTTACATAAATGTAGATATATTAATAATTGATGACAAAACGAATCATAAGAGAATCAAAAGAAGGCATACCTTAGGATCCGTGCAGAGTGTGTAGTCTTGTAAGTTAGCACTACATTCAAGAAAAGAAACCGATTTCACCCGGATCAGTCCAGCCACATGTTCAACAGAGGCAATACAGAAAATAAATACCCAAAAAAAGAGAGCATAAAATGTAAATAATATGTGAGGAAAATCATAATAATACAGATAATACGTCAATTCAAACTTCATTTTTGATTCAATTATTTATGGGGAAAATATTAAAAGAAAAAGCTAATCAAAAAAGTATTTATTATAGTTGGATAAAAAATATACATATACACAAATATATACGCATATTCATTTGACTCTTACATATTTTGAGAAGGATTTAAGAAGCAACCTGAGTAAATTTTCCAAAACCATGGCCAAACAAAGATCCATGATAAAGAGCCAATGTTGTACCACTATGAAAGCATGAGTAAAGTCAGTAACTGTCAAAAGAACAACTATAAGGGAACTTTAACATACCTTTGGTACTGGTGTTTATGTAAATCTATCTTTTACAGATAATCCATTTCTTGCAAGCTTCAGAACCACTGGTTTCCCATCCTCCACATGTTTTCCCTAATAATGGTAATGTATATATAGATGAATATAAAATCAAATAGCAGAAATAAAGGAAGTAGGTTCTTTAAAGGTTTGGTTTAAAACGGGTAATCTTGCTATGAATCAGAGCATGTTGGATTGGGCAGGAACACTATTTGTCCAAACTTACTTCCTACTTAATAACGTGTTAGATATTAATCCATATCTTTAGCAAAACAACTTGAAAATATGTTTCCTTTTTAAACCGAACTTGTTTCCCATCCTCCGGATGTTTTCCCTAATAATGGTAATGTATAAATAGATGAAAATAAAATCAAATAGCAGGAATACAGGAAGCAGGTTCTTTAAAGGGTTTGGATTAAAACGGGTAATCTTGGTATGGATCAGAGCATGTTGCGTTGGGCAGGAACACCTTTTGTCCAAACTTACTTCCTACTAAATAATGTGTCAGATATTAATCCATATCTTTAGCAAAACAGCTTGAAAATATGTTTCCTTTTTAAACCGAACTTCTTTATGTTACCCATTTGACCTACTGATGTAAGCCGCTCAACCGACCATAACCAAAATAATAATGATCAAAACGATACATAACCATAGAAATAAGAAATTACACACCAATAGAATATGCATGATAGAGTAAGCTCAAAAATGGAAAACTTACCTTTTGTAGTTCACAAAATGATTTCCATTGACAATGCAAATGTGATTGGCCTTTCCATTTGATATAAAATTCAGTATTGTTCCAATTTGGCTTCGAGTCTTGTGCAAGTGAAATTGAACCACCCATTCTTGGTCCGGACATCCATGACCTCTACCTTGTTGCGAAAGATTGCTACCTGTATAGTTCAAAACCAAAATTTTATGTTGCACTAAATTAGAAAGATAACATAAAAGTGACCAAAATTTCAGATTAGAGACGGGCCTCATTCTTCTCCACACGCATCCAACGCAGAAGTTGTTCAAGTGTGTCAACTATGCGGTGTCGTTGAACAACTGGCACATCCTGCTCCTGTACATCCACACCACTGGCAAACGATCAAGGGATGCATATGCAAACACTTGCATACACCGGAAACAAAATAGATGATGTCTTATTACCTCAACGTAGATTTGGATGCTTTCAATGCGGGTATCTCATAATCATCAATAATAAGCGTCGAGGATGAGTTTGTGATACACATTTGATCTGCAAGAAAGTGTACCAATTTCTAACATAAAGCAGGACTCAAGAAATGCATTCTATATTAACGACATACCCCCAGCCCTTTCCCAACATGTTTACTTTCCTGATAGGTGCATACAGAAAAGGGAATTAGTAACCTTGTTAGCGGGTAGTCAACATGGTATTACAGTCGTTGCACCGAAACTTGTCATCCACCCGTGAAAGACCCTTCCTACATCTACCACCTGTGCAAGTGCAATTGAAGCACCCAATCTTGGTCCGGACATCCATGACCTTTACCGTGTTGCAAAAGATTGCTACCTGTATAGTTCAAAACCAGAATTTTATGTTGCACTAAATTAGAAAGATTAGATAAAAGTGACCGAAATTTCATATTAGAGACGGGCCTCATTCATCTCCACACGCGACCAACGCAAAAGTTGTTCAAGTGTGTCAACTATGAGGTGTCGCTGAACAACTGACACACCCTGTTCCTGTACATCCACACCACTGGCAAACGAACGGACAATCAGGGATGCATATGCAAACATTTGCATACATCGGAAACAAAATAAACGATGTCTTATTACCTCGGCGCAGTTCTGAATGCTTTCAATGCGGGTATCTCATAATCATTAATAATAAGCATCGAGGATGAGTTTGGTATGTGTAACTTCCAGGTTCAAGAAAGTTTGTGACCCGCACCAAACCAACAGCAATAGGTAAGAGCATAATCAAGTAATATTTTCCCATCCCAATATTTGTACTTTCTCTATTTTTAAGTATTTTAGGCCATGTGTGTTCATTCAACTTCTACGTCCTACAACTAACAGACAATACTCAAACTATATATATGAGCAATTTAAAAACGATGATAAAGAGAAGAGAGAAGTTGACCTGATCAAATTCTGTGCAGGGATGAGATTTATTGTCTTTATTAATAAATACCTGAATTTGAAATCAAAATAAAATAAGAAATCCTGAAAAGAAACCAATGTAAACCAAAAATCACCAACTTTTAGTATAATAATAAAAGATTATATATAACCCTCAAATAATAAAGTTGCAAACTTTAACTACTTAATAATTCAAGAAACCTAATATTTTGATATAGTTAAATCCTATCAGCATTAGGTCCATGAATGGAATTTTTGGAACAGTCTTTAATCAGAAACTAAATTAAAAAAAAAAACACACAAAATTTTAACAAAACTAATTCAATTGCTAGGAAGTCAAAAAAATGACAAATTTAAGGATTTAGGGCAAAAAGAAATTCAATTGCTAGTTATAGACAACAAACCTGGTGGAACCGTTTGGTGGTTAACCGGAGGATGGTTGTTGGCCAAAAGGATGGTGGCTTGCAGGATAGGCGGACTCAGGTGGTGGGCTGGTGGCTATGGTGGCAAAATAATTATCGTATTACCAAAAATAATTATCGTATTACCAAAAATAATAAAATTTAAAATAATTATCATTAAAATAAAATGTAAATTAATTACCAAAAATGGTTATACCAACAAAGCCTTTGAATCGACCCTGATCAAGAAGAATTTGATGATTCAGGCGGCTTGAGAAAAATAAAAGAATACCTATGCAAATCCGGTATTATTATTCTATTCCAATAAAAATTATAAAATGAAAAACCCCAGATACAATATGAAAGTAAATAATCATAAATTCAACATTAAAGTTATTAACATAAAAATAAAGAACAATGTAAGTAAATCAAGCACAACCCATAAAAAAAAAGACATTTACATATATGATTTTATTTTATAAAAAAAAAAAATGGAATTGAAGGTGGAAAAAAAGGAGAAAGAAAGAAAGGTAACCTCTTTGAACAAAAAAACATCCGCGGTGGTGATTGATGGCGGTGGTCATGGATGGCGGTGGAGGGGTGCTGAACGGTTTGTTGTTACAGATTTGGGTGGGAGTGTTTTGTGTGTGTTTTTCTTTGGAAGGGAGAATATGGGGGGTGGGGGGTGGAGGGTGAGGGGCGGCGTGTGTGTGTTTTTGGAATAAAAAATATAACTGATTGTTTTTTTTTTTTTAAGAGATTGGAGCCCGTATTTTTTTTAGGGGTAGTTTAGGTAGATTAGATGTGTGATGATAAAATACAATAGAAAAGCAGGGGTATTATCGTCGGATCAATTCATTATTTGAGAATGTGGGGGAGGGGGTTCCCCTTTATAATGTATTATAGATTATAGATAACCTTTTTTTAATAAATCAAAGCAAATATATCCTTTTTTTTTTACCTAACTAAAAAATCTTCATAACTTCAACTATAAAAATTTCTCCAAAATTAATTATAAATTTTTTAATAATATTTTTTTTCTTTAAATAACTATCAAAATAACTTTATTCTTCCAAATATACGCAAATAAGTCATTTAACTTTAAAATTTTCTAAAAGCAACGTAATATATAAGAATTGTTCTAATTGCTAAGTCAAATAACCTTAAAATAACAAAAATATTCATTTAATAAAAATTATATTAAATGTATCAAACCAACATAATAAATGTAACATTAATAAGAGTAACAAATAATAATATAAAAATCATAACTCACAAAATTAAGGATTTATAAACACTACATAGTACTTTATAAGTAAAAAAATCTTCAATAACATTTTTAGTCATTAAGATGTTTATTGGAATAAAATTTAAGTTAAAAAGGAGAACAAAATCACCATCTTCAAGCCTTTTAGACTTGATTTGACAGCATTCCCATATGCCATGTCCCTTGATTCATCATATTCATCCGGTTGGACTTTCCTATACATGATGAGAGAAAACATTAAGATCAAAAATTACATTATTTCAAGACCCAAGTGGCACTAAAAGATCATCCCAATGAGAATGTTATAGACATTGGCGAATAGAGGTGCAACTTTCGGTTAACCGGTTCGGGTTTTCCACAGTAATAACCTAACCGGTTATTTTTAAAAAAAAAAAAAACCTAAACCGGTTAACCAGTACCGGTTAATAACCGGTTATTGGGTTGAAAATGGCTAACCATCCAAACCGGTTTCGGTTATAACCAACCGGTTAACCGGTTGGTTAACCGAAAATAGGTTAGCCGGTGTGTATCAGCATAATAGAAAAGAAGCAGACCAAACAAACAAACATACTTCCATATCCATCTCTGTATTTATATCCATCTCTATATCTATATCCACCTTTGAGGTAAAAACCATATCCTATTTCATTATTATTTCTTGAAACAAAAAAAAGAAATAAATATACCAATATCCACCTTACCATCTCAAAATCATCATCTGCAAGAAACTAACCCCTTTGCGCCACCGCTCCACAATAGTTTTGGGTCGGATCGAATTGGGCATCCGTTGCCTCAGCCTTCTAGCTCACCCACAACGATGTCATTTGGGGTTTCTGATAGTCATGGGCTTGTTGCTCCCGGATCCGGGTCGTTCTCTTGATCATAATAATCTTGATCATGCTTTCAGGTTTGTTTGGTATTTTTCTTTTTTGATTAAGAAGTGAAGCCGGTAAAGTGCAATGGATTGATAAAGTAGGCCAAGTGTGGTTGTGGTTGTGTTTGATAAAGAAGCAATGGATTGAAGTGAAGGAATAGATTTATTAATTATTTATGTTTCTTTATATATAAAAAAATGTGAATATGATTGAATTAGGTGTGCCTTCACGTGTGCTCTGTTCCTTATTTCTTTATTAACCGGTTAACCGGTTTTTTTCAAAGAAAATTAACCGGTGATGTGCGCCGCGGATTGTTGTATGTCGGCCAGATTTTTGGAAAGCGTATAAATAGAAATTTAAAACCCTATTTTCACATCTCTTGCCACCAGACGATTTTTAGGGTTCCAAGGGGTGATTTCTTCAGTTTTTCATCATTCCAAGAGCCAGAATTTCGATTCCGTTAGTAAAGATTATTTCTTTCCATTTAATTATTCAGTGCATTATGAATTCTATTTATTTATTTGCTATTTATTTTATTTCAAACATGAGCGGCTAGTAACCTAATCATCCGCCGCGATGAAACTCTTTGTAAGAATGATTGCATGATTTCATTAATACCAGATTCGATTTAACTTTCGTTGTGTCGTGATCTTTGTCATTTATTTTCCTTATAATCTATCTAATTGAAATTGGTGATTCATATAGTTATCGTTAGTGGTACTAGGTAATTATATTTATTGTTTCAAGAAATTGTTTTACAATTGATTGGCACCGGTTCATGGTATGACGGTGAATTCCATTAGATAATAGGAT